>VDFB02107159.1:0-16055 GCA_007258455.2 Sequoia sempervirens
TATTCTTTTTTTTTCTCCTCCATAGCATTAAGTAAAAGTCTTGAATCTGGAAATACCCTGCTGCCTTCATTTTCCAAGCCAATTTCTCCAACTTTGCATAGATCTTATGTGTTTGTGGATGTGTTTTGTCTCCTACATAAAAAGAATGTACCATTTTATAGCCTTCAATCCAACTACATCAGGGTATCTTTTTAATTCCTCTATCTTTCATCAATCTCCTTACTATTTGAACCTCACCACACCTGCCCGCTTCTACACAAATGTTTTAGAGAAGAACATAAGTTGCAGTACTTTTAGGATCCAACTAAAAAGGCAGTGTTTCTAGAAATACTCAGTATATATTCATATATGATCCATAGGCACCACAGGTTTAACTAGGATCTTTGTAATAAGGTTTAGGGTGTCCCCAAGATAGCCAACATGGGCATGAAGGTCAACCATGCACACCTAATGATCAATTGTATATGTAATGCAATAAGAGTTACTGATGTGTGAAGTATGTGCAGCCCACATCCACAAAACCTGCATGACTGCATGCACCTAGAACACAAGCAAAGCTTACAATGTCAGGATGTGTTCTAGAGTGATTCATTAATTCAAAGATTTTGAGAGCTTCCTTGCAAAACCCATTTTGTGCACATTCTGCAATCATTTCATTTCATTCCATCAGATGACATCTCTTTGAGGCATTATGTCCAACAATTCAGGTGTTTTGTCTATGATTCTGCATCTTGAATATATGTCTACCAGAGCATTTCCAACAATAACATCTGACAAAAATCCCCCTACCATTATGCTTTGGTGCATGTCCATAGGCCGTCCCAAAGCTCCTATTTTGGCACAGGCAAGGAGGACTCTGGAACACATGAAAATATGTAAGCATATACATGGCAAGTGAACTGTTTCAAAAAATGCCTCATAGAAATGTGATCTCATGGAATGCCATGATTGCAGGATATGTTAAAAATGGGTTTTTATGAAAAGTCCTTCAAAAATTTTAAGCAAATGCAACCAATAGGTGTAAAGCCCAACTCCTCAACCTTTGTAAGCATCCTTCCTGCTTGTGTGTGAATTGGGGCTTTGGATGAGGGTATGAACATCGATCAAAAGCATCTTGAATATATGTCTACCAGAGCATTTCCAACTATAACATTTGACAAAAATCCCCCTACCATTATGCTTTGGTGCATATCCATAGGCTGTCCCAAAGCTCATGTTTTGGCACAGGCAGGGAGGACTCTAGAACACATACATGAAAATGTGGAAGCATATACATGGCAAGTGAACTGTTTCAAAAAATGCCTCAAAAGAAATGTGATATCATGGAATGCCATGATTGCAGGATATGTTAAAAATGGGTTTTTATGAAAAGTCCTTCGAAACTTTTAAGAAAATGCAACCAATAGGTGTAAAGCCCAACTTCTCAACCTTTGGAAGCATCCTTCTTTCCTGTGTGTGAATTGGGGCTTTGGATGGGGGTATGAATATCCATCAAAAGCATATTTGGAAGTGGATTTTTATCAAATATGGATTTTTATCAAAAGCATATTTGTAAGTTCCACTTCAGATCACCAAAGCCTTCACAAAAACTTCTGCACAAAATTCAATAATGAAGAATTTAGGCACAAATTCTCTCTTGAATGATTTCAAATTGTGATCGATTTATTTGGGACGTAGCTAATCTCCCAACAAAACACACCTATGTACATACAAAAACGCATAAAACCATACATAGAAACATATGCAACATGATGAGACAGCATAGTGCAGGGCCCGCTAGACGGGGGATAAAAGTGACAAAACTGACAAACAGGAGCAAATATTACGATGACAGAAGTGAGAAGATAACAACACCGTCAGGTCAGTTTTCCCACCAACCGCTGATAAAACTAGGCCTCGTGGCTTGCATGAGAAGCTATCATTTTCAAAGCTTTTTTCTGGTGTGGGAATTGGAGGTGGACTGACGTGTGCATTTTCAAAAACTGTAGTGTTTCGGGAAAGAAGGCAGAAAACACTACATTTTCAGTTTGCACATTGAAAGCTGAAGGTTAGAGTGAACATGGAGAAGTTGGAGGAGAAAACCGACCAAAACAAGGTGAGGGATACTAACCAATTGGGTTGCAATGGGTTTTACAACAATATGTGGGTTGCTTGTTTCTTAACATCTAGGGTTTTCCAACATGAAATTTTACAAAACATAATGAATATCTTGAAAAGCTTTTGTAATATAGACAGTGTGAATGTATTGAAAGGCCCCTTCAAAATTTATAAGGGCTTTTAATTTGAGTAAAAATTGCATTTAAATTTTGCATAATTGAAAAAAGATAGTGCACAAAATAATTGTAATTTGGAAAACACAATGTGGGTTTCCAGTTATTTGAATCTGCATGTTTAAATGTAAATGGTTGTCTCAAGGTGGGTTGCTTGCTTCTTAACACCTAGGGTTTTACAACATAGAATTTTACAAAACAGTATGAATGTCTTGAAAACCTTTTGTTGTTTAGACAACATGAATGTAGTTTGGTTCTTAACACCTAGGGTTCTATTCTGCGTACATTTTAAGGATAGAGAAGAAAAGTGAGATGCATATGATCAACATGAAGTATCAAAATTGAAGACTTTAATCAATTGTTTAAGTTCCCAAACAAAAAGCTTGCCCTCAAATAACAAAATTTTTCCCATTAAGCAAAAAGCAATGTGCCGTATGAAAGAATTTAAATATATTTTTTTTTTTGGGATATTTGAGACCTAAAATTTCCATCAGGGAGCATTAGTATCTGATAGAAAAGATGTGGAAGATTGGAAATTGAAATAAAGGCCAGGGTTAATTTTTGCATTTGATGAAGGCCAGGGCCAATTTTTGCACTTAAAAGGAGTCATCATGTTGAAATATAAAATATAGAATCATCAATGAATATCCATAAACTGTATTTTCTATTAAATTTGAAGTTTGAATCTGTTAGGTGATGTTAACTTGGCTTAGAAGGTTTGCAGAAGGATTTCTCTTCCAAATAAATATCAAGGTGAAGATTTTTCATTTCAGAAAAGCCCTATAAGGAAGCAAAAACTACTATCTACCTGGAAGCATCTTACAATGAGATCTGCTAATTTTTGCACTTAAAAGGAGCCATCATGTCGAAATATAAAATATAGAATCATCAATGAATATCCATAGACTGCATTTTCTATTAAATTTGAAGTTTGAACCTGTCAGGTGATGTTAACTTGGCTTAGAAGGTTGAAGGATTGCTCTTGCAAACAAATATCAAGGTGAAGATTTTGTGTTTCAGAAAAGCTTTATAAGGAAGCAAAAAATACAATCCGCCTGGAAGCATCTTACCATGAGATCTGAACAAAAATCTACTGTCAATGTAAATTAAAGGACAAATTTATGAACTTAAACATCAAATTAAGTTAAAGATTAAAGTTTGAGCAAACCCATAAATTTTACATATGGGGTTGAAGTTTCAGATATGAATGTCAATCAGAAAATATTTAATTTCTTTTAAATATGCAAAAGAAACTTTCACCACACCCAAAAGGGTGCCAGTTAAGCTATGGTCTAGTTTAGTGTGTGTAGTCCAAATGGCTTGTGAAATTTGAATACAAGAGATCAGGCCTGGTTCAAATTCTAGGCAACCGTGGCAGAATGAATAATGTTCATACCTGGCATCTGAGCCAATAACCAAGCAGGCCAATGCATTCATTACAACTTGTGTCAAATATGAAGATTTCCATGACTTTTTGGTTATGATGTTGTCTTATAATGGCTGCAAAGTTGCAAATAACTATTTCACTTAAATTCTAGGGCATATTCATAACTACATTTAACAAGAAGAGCAATATGTGTACTAAAGAACCTCTGAAGTCAAGTTTTAAAGGTATTCAAACATTTTGTTGTTTTGCAGCATGGTTTCTCCACTGAAAGGAGACCTTATCATTAGGAATAATGTTCACCATTTAAATTAGATCTATAATCAATAAATCGTAATTGCTAAAGAAATGGAAGAGTGCAAATTGCTTACCTTTAATATTGATGGAGACAAAGAGCTAGGTCCCCTAGAGGAGAAAAATGCAATTTGTGGAGCAAGCGTCTTCTTGATAGCTATTTCTGAGGTGGCTAGTCTCAAAATAGGAGATTCGTAGAGTATCTCAAGGCATTCTTAGTCAAAGTACTTTTAAAAAAAATTACAGTTGCAAATGTAGGGTGACTGCTAGCTTATTTCCTTTGTAGAAATTACCAATTGATTACCTTGATGTCTGTATGTAGGAAAGAATACTAGTGCCCACTTTGAAATCGACTTGTACACATGGAATAAGGGGGGAAGAAACTATAGTCTTGGTTTAGATCTGAGCATAGATCACTCCAATTCCTTTGGCATTGTAGACAGTAAGTGCTACAACACTGCTTGGCTTTTGAGTTCTAGCTTGGAAACATAGAACAGACTTATGTCTTGCTAAAGTAGCATTAAAAGAGTGCCTCACAAGTCCTGCAGATTTATTACTTCCTATGAGTACTAATATTTCATTCAAGGTGCAAGCTACTTTAGATAGTGAATATATTTAACATCAAAGCAATAAACTGTAGAGGCGATACCTAGCTTTGGAGGCAACAACATCCCTAGAAGCAATGTCTTCTGCATAAACAAGACTATAGGACTTCCCCATATGCTTTTCAACATACAATGCTTGGCCCTGTATGAGAAAATATTCCTTGTAGTAATGCCATTAAATTTTAACATACTAAATCAGTTAATACTAAATCAGAATGATTCAACTATAGCTAGCTTCTTACACAACTTGGTAAATGGAAAAGAATGGGCGTTTAACCTTGAATGTTTGGTTGTTTCCATGAGTGAATGCAGTAGGAAAACTTCTATCAATTGTGCTGGCTGCTACTGTGATCAGCCAGGGAGCTGTGTTTGTAATTGTGTCCAAGTAAGGTCCAGAGTTTCTAGTTGAGCAAACCACAACAATTCCTTTTTCCACAGCATGAAATGACCCAATAGCTATGGGATCATCGAAATAAGCATCAAGTGGAGGTGGCGATCCAAGAGACACAGAGATTACATCCACACCATCATAAATTGCATCATCAAATGCAGCAAGTATGTCAGCTAAACTGCAATCACGAGTAGCTCAACATACCTTGTATGTTGCAATGCGAGCTCCCCTTGCAATGCGAGCTCCAGGGGCACCCCACCTTGTAGATCTGGAGCAAGCCCGAGAAAGTTCACATTATCTACAAAATTACTTGCTGCTGTTGAAGAAGTATGAGTTCCATGACCTAATGCATACGGGGTGACAAAAACTCTCTTACACCGCTCCATTTTAATGGCCCAAATTCAGCCTCGTATGCTTTAATATGCACCAATGATCTTCCTGAACCATAAGCTCTAGTCAATAATGGTTGTATTAGGACATAAATTTGACATCGTAGAAGAAGAGAGGAATAAACTGTTACAGGATAAATCTAGAGTTCTGGGTAAAATCCAAAATCAGGCACTTTCGCTTCTCCGTTTTGGTGGGAATTCAAAATAAGGTAAGGTTTTAGAATATGTTTATTAAAATGAAAATTATGGCCATTTTAGTGAGCTATGCGACTCACTTCTCCATTTTGGCGGGCATTGAAAATAAGCTCTTGAGGAAGGTTTTAGAGTATGTTTATTAAAATGAAAATTATGGCCATTTTAATAATGAGAATATTTTGACATGTTTTATATATATATATATATATATATATATATATATATATATATATATATATATACTCGAGGAAGGTTTTAGAGTATGTTTATTAAAATGAAAATTATGGCAATTTTAATAATGAGAATATTTTGACATGTTATATATATATATATATTACTAGCAATTGCATCTTGGTGTGCAATAGGTACGCCGAAGAGGTATGAAAGGTCAATTAGAGAAAAGTTTGGTGTATTTTTTGAGACATATGTGTAGTACATGAGGTCAATTGGTAGGGAATTTAGTAAATGATGTTTATGTAACAAAGGTCTCAATTAGCATTCACTCAATAAATATATATTTTAAATATAATTTTTCATTAGACAAAATTATATATTTGTAATAGTAAATTTATTACAGGAGTTCAGTTTATTTTTTCTCTATCCACCTCTTTGTATCTTATCTATATCTCCCTCTCCATTTTATGTTTGAGTAAGGGTTCAATTAGGGTTAGGCTTTATTATAAACCTTGGGGTTGGGCTTAGGGTTATAGTTGGGGTTCAAATAGGAGTACAATCAAAGTTACAACTCAATTAGGGTTATGATCCAACTATGGTTTCAACTCAATTAGGGTTACGATACAATTAGGGTTAGGGGTCAATTAGGACTTTAGTTATGGTTTAATTAGGGTTAGGTATATATTTCAATTGGGGTTACTATTAGGGTTAAGGTACAATTTGGGTTAGGGTAGGGTTAGGGTTAGGGTTGAATTAGGTTTAGGATTAAATTAGGGTTAAGGTTACAATTCAATTAGGGTTACTATTCACTTAAGGTTACAATTAGGGTTAATTAGGTTTTGGGTTACTATTCTATGATTAAGCTTGTGCTTCAGGTTAATTACAATTGGGTTTCATATAAGGTTATGATCAAGATTATTATGATTGGGGTGTAATTAGGGGTTAATTAATATTATGGTTACGTTACAATTAGGGTTTAATTAAGATTGACTTGTGGTTATGACTAGGATTCAATTATTCTTATCATGATTAGGGTTAGAAAAGGGTTAATGTTCAATTAGATTTTATTATGATAAATGTTAGGATTCAATTAGGGTTAGGGTTCAAATAGGATTATACATGAATTGAAGTCACAATTAGAATTTGAGTTCAGTTAGGGTTAGAGATAGGATTAGATTTAGGGTTCAATTAGGGTTAGCATTCAATCAAGGTTTAATTAGGGTTAGAGTGCAATTTGGGTTAGGATTTAATTAGGGTTAGCATATTGCATTAGCATTTTGTAATTAGGGTTAGAATTAGGATAAAGCTTAGGGTTAAAGTTCAATTAGGGTTATGATTAGGGTTACGTTTAATCCTAAGATTAAAATTCAATTAGGGTAGGGTTTAATTAGGGTTCTAGGATAAATCTTGGGGTTAGCATTAGGGTTAAAGTTAATTAGGTTTAGGGTTCTAATTAAAATAAATCTCAGAGTTAGCATTAGGGTTAAGGGTCAATTATGGTTTGGGTTTAGTTAGGGTTAGGGTTCAAATAGGATTATACTTAAGGTTTAATCAAGGTTAGGTATATAGTTCAATTAGGTTTACTATTAGGGTTAGGGTACAATTTGGGTTAGGGGTAGGGTTAGGTCGGTTAGGGTTGAATTAGGTTTATGATTAATTAATTATGGTTAAGGTTACAATTCAATTAGGGTTAGTGCTCACTTAAGGTTACGATTAGTGTTAGATTTAGAGTTTCTTCAATTAGGGTTAGGGTTTTGTTAGGGTTAGGGTTAGATTTTAAGTAGGGTTAGGGTTAGGATATAACTAAGGTCCAATTTGGATTAAGGCTTAATAGTAATTCCAACCCTACCCTTAACAATAATCAAAGCCTTATTCCTAACCTAAAACCTATTATAATTATAATCCAAACCCTAACCCTAACCATAATTCCACCCCTAACTGTAACATAATTCTCACACTAAAATGAAAATTATGGCCAAGATTTTAATAATGAGCACATTTATTTAGTTATTTATTTAGTCATTTTTATTTGTATGATATTAGTCATTTATTTAATCATTTTTATTTGTTTGATATTAGTCATTTAGTTGTGATTTTACCCAATGACCAAATTAGTCACTTATAAATGGCCAAATTAGTCATTTATTTTTCAAATACTACTATTGTTAGTCACGTGACTAAAATTTTTAGTCATGTGACTAAAATTTATAGTCATGTGACTAAAATTTTTAGTCATGTGACTAAAATTTATAGTCATGTGACTAAAATTTATAGTCACGTAGTCATTTATTTGCCAAATTCTACTAGTGGGATGAGGACAATCACATAAAGCTCAGGGATGGGATAGTTATCCAAAAAGATGAATTGGGAGGATAATATGATGGGATTGATTCTACACCAAGTTTTGGGGTTTAAAGGGTGTAAGGTGTTGACAATCAGATTTTTCCAGATTTGGAAAATTTCAAAAATTGTCAATTTTTTCCATTTTAGGAAACCTCATAGATATACTTTTGGGAGTTCAAATTTTTTCCAAGAAATACCCAATATTGAGATAGGCTGAATTTCCAACTAACATCCCAAATTCGAGATATGCATTTCGAGTTATGAGTGAAAACAATTTTTTAAAATGTTGGAAAAAAACACTAAATTGGCATTTTGAGGGTCAAGATGAAAATTTGAGGCCCCAAAAATGTGGTAAAATGGGTTCCAAAGGCTTTGAAAGAGACCAATTGGGAATCCACTTGTTATCTCATAATGCAACCACCTATCAAATTTCAACTCAAACAGACACCCGAGTCAAAAGTTATGGCCTCCAGAAGTTTCAGTGTAAAAATCAAAAATCAATTTTGAAAATTTCAACACATGGATTTTGATGGTGGGGGGAAATTAGAAAATGGGTCGGGATTAATTTTTCAAAAAAGAAAGTAAAAATGTGAATTTTTGGCAGGGGGGCCAAAGGATGGTGGGATAGGGGCACGCCCCGGGGAGGGGCGGAAATGCCCCGAGGGGGCAGAGCCATCCCAAGGGGGCATAGCCATCCCGAGGGGGTGGAGCCGCCCCGAGGAGGGGCGAAAATGCCCTGGGACGGGGCGAACATGCCCCAAGGGGGCAAAGCCGCCCTAAGGAAGGGCGAAAATGCCCCGAGGGGGCGGAGCCACCCCGAGGAGGGGCGAACACGCCTCGGGAAGGCAGAGCCGCCCCGAGGATGGGAGGACACACCCCGGGGGGGCGGAGTTGCCACAAAAAAGAGAGAAGAAAGAGGGATGGGGAAATGGACACTGAGAAAAGATAAGAGATTGAAAAGATGTGTAAAAGAAGCAGAAGTGATGGCGATGAGATAAATGGCATTGGGTTGCATGGAAGGAGGCCTATAGCCAAATACCAATGACAAGGGATTGTGAGATGGGATGAGGATAAAGATGAAAGAATGGATGAAGGATGGGAGGGATTGTTCGTAGGAATATAAGGATTGGGAGATGAAAGGGATGCTAGTATAAATGGATATGAAGATAAGGATGGGAGATGGAAGGGATGTTGTGATAGATGGATAGGCATATAAGGATTGGGAGATGAAAGGGATGCTAGGATAGATGGATACGAAGATAAGGATGGGGAGATGGAAGGGATGTTATGATAGATGATATCTCCAAAGACTATGTCACAAAGGAAGCAGATGCCCCCACTCTAGATATGTCATATATGATGAGGCATGAGGGATGGGAGACAAGTGGATGGGAAGAGGAGATAACTAGAGGAGGATAGGATGGGTGACCAAGGAATACAACAGAGCATGGATGAAGAGAATGTATACCAAGAGGTTGCCAAAGCATGTATAGATAGGTGCCCCTATTTTGATCAAGATCACAAGAAGGATGGAGGGATGGGAGATAAATGGGATATGATGGTAGGATGCAGAAGATAGGTGGGATGGAGGGGTTTTATGAAGAGGATGGATAACAGGAAGATGGGTGCATAGCGGGAAGCAGAGCAGGAAGCATAGCGGGAATGCATATCAGGAAGTTGCCCCTAAGTGCAAATGGGGATTTACGCATGACACCTGTTTTCTAGGTTTTCATCATGGTACTTATCCAAGGCGCTTGTTTGCCAAATTTTCACCATTGGACTAATTATTTCTCTTTACTATTTATTTTTTCAATTTTTTCAATTTTTGGATAGTAGGGGGATGAAAATGGATAAGGATAGGGATGTGGATAAGGGAATTTAGAAGATACATGATAAGGATATGGATGAAGGACTCAAGCATCAAGTTCTATATGAGGTATTAAGAGCCCATGTTTGAAGTGACTGTTGGATGTCGGTACAACCTTATTAGGATAAATGGATTATGCAAGAGGATGAATTAGAGGGATTTGAGAGGGAAGATACATGGGATAATGGATGGGATGCTGCAAAGGGTATGGATGGAATGATGGGGGGGATATGTGATGGGGATATGTGTTCAAGACCAACATTGGCACATGTGGTGGTGGATGTGAAAAGATAAGAGGATTAAGGGATGTAGAATGTGTGGATAATGGAGGAGATGGGGTGGTGAAATTCGGAACATAAGGACCCAAAACAGACTTAGGAGATGAAAGGGGTGTATGACTAGCTTTTGGATTAGCAAATTTGGATGTTCTTATAGATTTTTCATTTGATTGTATTGCATATTTTTTCTTTGGGATCCACATGGTTTTGATCTTTGCTTTGGTGGGCCTTTGTGGCCTACAAATTTGATTAAGATTTAGATTTTTCTTCTCTGCACCATGTCTTTTGGAGGGGACATGGGGAGCCTTAGATTCATGTGGATGTTTGGATTTATGCATTTTTTCTTTAACAACCAAAGTGCTTTTAGTAGCAATGGGATGGGTGTGAGGAGATGGATGATGGGGAGTGATGGAGGTAGGAGTATGGGGATTATGTGTGGATGGAGGATGTTTAGGTATTTGCCTCTATTGATCCTGACTATGGGGTATGTGAGAGGGATGTTTATGATGGATGAGATGGATAGGTGATGAATGGATGAAGGGATGGATAGGACGAAATGAAGGAGGTGATCTTAGGATATAGAAGCCCAGAATAGACATAGGACCTAGAGGAAACATGGGCATGGTAGATGGAGGATTGGAGATGGTAGATGGAGGGATGTAAGGACCCAAAATGGATGGAGCAGATGAAGGAGGAATATGGATGGTGGTTTTGAGGCAATACAATAGAGGAGGAAGGATGGCAGCATATGGTCTTGTGGAGTGATGGGAAGAGCTGACATTTCTTTTGGAAAAGGCTTGTCGAGGATGTCCAGAGGTTGTACCAACATCTTTGGATTGCGAGTCGTGAGTAGTACATCCAAGACCTTGCAGATAAAAATGTTCTTTGACTTGGATGGGCTCTATAATACCTTTCTCATGAATGAAGGCCTAAACCTTTTCCTTGATAGTTCATTTTCTTGAGAATTCAATCTACGACAGGATTTTTGTTATTCTAGAAGAATGATGCAAGTTCATTATTAGGTGGAAGAGGAGGGTTGGTGTATATGCTTTGTTTTTCTTCTGCAAGGAGACCACCATGGAGGAATGTGAGAGGACCAAGGGGATATGCAAGTGGTGTGGGGATAGCATTTTTAGGTGATGATGGGGGATCATGAGAAGGAGATGATGGAGATGACTGCATCAGAGAGAGGAGTAGGAGCCATGATAGGATCTAGATTTATAGTGTAAACTCATGCGATGGAGATGAGAAATGGAAGCTTGAATGACAAAAGGATCATATGATAGAATGGATACTGGATTATCTTGAGAGTAGACTAATGGGAGATGGGCAGGATCTTATTGGCATGCTTTGGATTAGACTCTTGGCATGACTCGTCGTGTGCAAGAGGCATGGTAATGGAGTCCTGTTGGGACTCTTCAAGTGGGGAAGATGGAGGGATGGAAGATTCAAAACATTCATGGGATTTGATGGGTTCGATGATTCTTGGGGTAAGAGTTGGGTGTTCAATGGATTCGGTAGATGTGATGGTAGAAGATGGGGACTTAGTGGATTCAGAGGATGTGATGGTAGGAGATGGGGGCTCAGTGGATTCAGAGGATGTGATGGTAAGAGATGGGGGCTCAATAGATTTAGAGGATGTGATGGTTTTGATGGTTTGAGTGGTGCTAGGGGTGGTACCATCAATGATAGGTGTTGGGTGGAGAAGGGTCTCATCTCTAATGACCATGGATGATGGGTTGGGATGGCATGATTCAATAACTTCAAGGTGTGGAGTGGGGGATGTCTTCTTTGTTATAAGTCCTTGGAGAACTTCTGGAGTGAAGAGCTTGAATGCTCTAGGCTGAGATGGCGTGGTAGGAGTGGATGAAGGATTATGGATTGGTGGACTAGTATTAGATGGGGGAATGGGATTGGATGCAAGACTGGAAATAGATGGGGGATTAAGGTTAGATGAAGGGTTAAGATAAGGGGATTAGGGTGCTGAATTAAGATAGGGGGACATGGATTGTGGATTAGGAAAAGAGGATAAAGGTGGTGTAGTGGGACAAGAGGATGTGGGGGATGAATTATAATAAGGGTATTGGGATGGTGGTTTAGGATGAGGATATGTGGATGTAGGATTAAGGTAAAAGGGTGTGGAAGTACGATTAGTATGGGAAGATTGGGAAAGAGGATTACGATAGGGGGACATGGATGGGGAATTGTAATAGGAGTATTGGGATGGAAAATTAGGATAAGAGGATGTAGATATTGTATAAGAGGATGATGTAGATGAAGGACATGACAAATATGGTGATGAAGAAGATACTGGATATCCATTGTTAAAGGTGGCATAAGGAGCATGATTAGGCATGGATGGAGACATAACGGGATAGCTCACAAGAGTAATTGGATTTTGGAAAGTGGGTGGAGAAAGCTTACTAGATATGATAGTGTCAAGGGGATCTATGTCGTATACCTCTTGATCAACAAGACTTTCGTTATTGTCGTCAATGTAATTAGGGTTTCCCTTGACTACTATTGATGGAGGATGAGGATTCATGATGATGATAGGATAAAGAGGATGGATAAAAGATTTTGGATGGGAACGGATTAAAGTTCAAATCAAGATTTTGGTCAAGCTCAGATCAGGATTGGACTAAAGCTCATATTAGGATGATTAGATGATGTGATGGGATTGATTCTGACAATCAACACCAAATCTGATTTGAGATGGAAGTAGATTGATTGGGTTGAAGGTGATGTGATTGGATTGGATTGGATAAGGTTGATTGGATTTTGATTGAATAGATCAGATAGGATTATGGTGATAGAACAAATGTGATTTGATTGATTGGGTAATTGGATGTTTCGACAAAATGATTGGATTTGATAGATTTGGATGATTAGATGGGTATGATTGGATGATGAAAGATGTGAGAGAGACCTTGATTTTAATCAAAGGAAGTTACCCTTAGTGACCTAGAGCTTTGATTGATTAAGAGGATGATCATGGCACCGAATCCACTTTGAATTGAAAATGGATTGATTGGGCCGACGATAATGATAACTTATGACATGGAATTCACCTCAAGATGGAAGCAAATTGATTTGGGTCGAAGTTAAAGACTAATAATCAAATTAAAGTGCTATGGTCAATTTGGGTAACCACTTTGTAATACAAGGTTAGGATGGTTTGGTTATGGGTGGTGTTGGGCAATGTAAATGGTAAAATTATGGTGTTTGTTAGGTGAGGGTATGGAATTTTGAATGGATTATGGGGAAATTAAAATGAATGAGTGGATTGAAGATAATTGTGGAGAATGAACGGGGATTTAGAATGGTTAAACAGAAGTTTGGAATGATAAGATGGATGTTTAAAATGGTCAAATGGAGGTTTTTAGAGTTTTAGAGTGACAAAACGGAGGCTTAGGATGATGAGATAATGGTTGGGAATGGTTAAATGATGGTTTAGAGGCTAAACGGATCCAAATGGGGCGATTTCGGGTGTTCAGGAGGAAAAATTTTCCCCTCTGCAATAAATTAGGGGCGTAATCGCCTCAGTACAGTAAATTAGGGGCGTAATTGCCTCACTGCGGTAAATCAAGGGGCGTAATTAGCTCACTGCGGTAAATCAGGGGCGTAATCGCCACACTACGGTAAATCAAGGGGTGTAATCACCTCATTGCGGTAAATTAGGGGCATAATCGCCTCACTGCGGTAAATCAGGGGTGTAATCGCCTCACTGCGATAAATCAAGGGCGTAATCACCTCACTGCGGTAAACCAGAGGCTTGGTTTGATGAAAATGACTATGGCAAGGACTTTAAAATGATAATGATAAGGCTAAATTGTTAAAATTTCACTAGTTTCTCACAAGAAAACACTCTCAAGCAAACACAACCCTATGATTAGTGTTAAGGGTATGGCCAAAGAGGTCTTAATCTGGGATGCACAAGGTGTCTAGGGAGTCCTCGATATACTCTTGGTACGTGAGGCACAACCGTGAACACCAACCCGTCACAAGCATGAGTTGAGAACCCCAGCGAGATACTGAAGGGCTCGGACCAACTCTTCACATCTATCTAGGTATCACCCTAGCTTCGATGCTCCACCAATTACGACGTGACTAGATTGGGGTATAGCTTTTGCTCTCCCCCTTTTATATACCCCGCCGGTACACGTGGTTGGAATCGTCGCTTGGGGTGATGAAATCCTCAAGCAGGTACCACTATAAATAAAGCACTAACAGTCTCCAACTACTCCCCAGGCTCACACGAAGTGCAAGGGGAAAGCGAAAACAAGCTAATGCTCCCTTTGGGTAACACAAAAAGACAAGCACAGCAAGCAATGAATATTACTCCCTCTAATTAAACTATGTTCTTAGATTAATGCAAACAACAAGGATAGTTTAAAAAGTTTGAGCAAATGGATAGCCTTACAAGAAAATGTTAGATGTTTTATCCCACTTTCTCCATCAACTTCACAAAAATATGCTGCAAAAAGTTAGCAAAAAACACATGTATCCTTGCAAGAACAATGTTAGGGAGAAAATAGCAAAGAAAATTGAAGTCAAGATAACAGTTTTACCTTCCATGGGGCGCAGTCACCCTTCTGTAGCAAATCAGGGGCGTAATCGCCTCACTGCGGTAAAAACAGGGGCGTAATCACCTCACTGCAGCAATCAGGGGCATAATCGCCTCACTGCGGTAAAATTAGGGCGCAGTCGCCTCACTACAGCAAATCAGGGACGTAATTGCCTCACTACGGTAAAATCAGGGGTGCAGTCACCCCACTGCGAAAAAGTGTTAGCACAAATTTCAGCTCAGGGGGCGTAATCGCTTCGCTGCAGTAAATGTTAGCACAAAAAATAATTTTCAGTCAAGTGGGCGTAATCGCCTCATTGCAGTAAATGTTAGCATAGAAAACAATTTTCAGCCAAAAGGGGGCGTAATCGCCTCACTGTAGAAAATGTTAGCACAAAAAAAAAAAATTAGCTAAGGGGGTGTAATCGCCTCACTACAGTAAATGTTAGCACAGAAAATAGTTTTCAGCCCAGGGGGCGTAATCACCTCACTACAAAAAATATTAGCACAAAAAACAATTTTCAGCCAAGGGGGTGTAATTGCCTCACTGCAAAAAAGTGTTAGTACAAATTTCAATTTTCAACCAAGGGGGCGTAATCGCCTCATTGCAGAAAATATTAGCACAAAAAATAATTTTCAGTCAAAAGGGGGCGTAATCGCCTCACTACAGAAAATGTTAGCACAGAAAACAATTTTCAACCAAAAGGGAGCGTAATCACCTCACTGCAGAAAATGTTAACACAAAAAACAATTTTTAGCTAAGGGGGTGTAATTGCCTCACTGCAGTAAATGTTAGCACAGAAAATAGTTTTTAGCCTAGGGGGCGTAATCACCTCACTGCGGTTACAATAGGGGCGTAATCGCCTCACTGCGGTAAAAATAGGGGCGTAATTGCCCCACTGCAACGTGTTCCTGCAAAAATCTCAACAACAACAAACGTGAAGTATAGGAACCCGTTTGTGGGTCCCACCGAGTATGCCAGAAATGTGATACCAAAATGTTTGACCTATTCTAAGCAATTAAAGTGCAATGAAAAACATAATGAAACACCTCAAGATTAGCCTAAGGAATTTGTAAAATACAAAGAGGAAAGTGTTAAATAAAGATAAATGATATACCTTCCTTCTTGCAGCTGAAACTCCTTGGTTGGCCCTTGATTTGGATTGATATGTATGCTCCTTGATGGCTCTTGATGTGGCTAAATGAAGGATTTTACTATGTGCTTAGATGTAAATGCAAGTGAATGTAATTGAAGACTAGATGAGTGCACAAAATGGTAGCATGTAGTTATAAAATGG
>VDFB02107162.1:0-14538 GCA_007258455.2 Sequoia sempervirens
GCCCTATGGTTGCAACTGTACTGGTTTTGTAATTTACATGAAATGCCGCCATGTTTCCCTTGGGGGCTAATAGTAAAAGAAGTACATGGGGGAAAGTATAATAGACTAGGATGAAGAACTTACTAGTCAAGTGTATTTTTATCATTATAAAGATATATAATATTTTTATCTTATATCAGTTTAACCATTACTTTTTTATTAGTTTATGTTTTTTAATAAATATGAAATGGAGTGAGTGTATATGAAAAATTAGTTTTTCTAAATTGTGATAAAATTTCAAGTGAATATATAAATTATTTAAGAATAGGAGGGAGATTTGTAATTCATTGGTATACTATAGATTTATGATATTATGATAATTGATGAGTGGAAGAGATATTTATGAGATTATAATTATTACATGAATGTGTAATAAAGAAATTTAAATTTATAGAGAAACATAGTTTTTGATGTGTTGAATTTAGTTGAACATATTGATACATTGCTAGTAACTTTGGTGGTTTAAGATCATAACTTTATTGGGACTTCATATTTACCCTTTGGAAAAAATATAACTTCTTGATTTGGGTCATTATTCACCTCTAATTTTTTAGGTCAAAATGTTTGATTCTACAATCATAAAGTGATCAATGGGATGCTTACCTTTTTTTGGAGACTGTGTAATAATGAACAATTTTGCAATGGCATATCTAACTATAAATGAAAAAAAAAAAAATCCTCAATTTTATAAAGTTTAAATGAAATTTGTGACACAATACATGTGAAATTCTTGATTTTATAAGCTAAAAGAAACAAAGAGAAACACAACTCTACAATGATATTGGCCTTTCATGACCTTTCTAATTCAAGTGTCTCTCCTCAAGTTTGCAACATGTATTTGGAGTCCTAATATCTAATTGAAACACAAATTCTAAAGTTGTCTCAAAACCTACACATTACTAAAATGGCAAGGCTATCAACTCCAAAGTGGTCTCCTTTTTGCTTCCAAAACTAACATTCATTTTTGTAGTTGCTAGGCACGAGGACTTGTAATGGGGACAAGCAAGTCCATGTACAAAGTTGATGGGGAACATATGTTAAATCTCCAAAAGAAGTAATTTATCAAGTCTACAATGATAATTTTTATTATAATATATAGGATTATAGTGAGGGAAATGCATATTGGGGATTTTGAGGGTAAAACCATGTGTTTCATTCATAGTCATTAGTTGAGGTTTCATATACAAAGGCATGCAAGCCAATATAGAGCCCAATGTAATATTATTAGGCAACACAAGGATTGTACTTGCAATACAATACATCACAATTCATTATTCAATATCATGGCTAAGAAAAGCTAACTAAAAATATGTGTTAATGTTTAAACAAGTACTTGGGTGCTACTATTATGAATAAAAGAGAGCCAAATACGTGCATATCAATAATACATGTACTTTTATACCATGTTTTGGTATCTATAGGAAGAAGTTCAGAATTATGTCACACTTTCAATCAACAAAGTAATTTTGAGAAAAATAATTTTGCTCAAAACTACTTGACACCTACATGGCATAAAAAGTTTTAGGCAAAGGTCTTTTGCCCAAAACTATTAAATTGATATAATTTAATTTTAAAAATTAAACTTTAAGTTGAATGCAATGTTTCAACTCTAATATTTTTGGTTGAAAGAGTTCTACTTAAAAGAGTTTTGGTTGAAACACTTTTGCTTGAAACTATTTGTGTGAAAGCCTAACCCTTCTTTCAAGGCATATTAAAAAAAAAAAAAACTTCAACTTTAGATTTCTCCAAGGTAGGGTCTAAAATCTATTTTTAAAATATTTTGACTAGCTTTATTATGATTTTTTTGAATTGATTACATAATTAGGCTATATTATAATCAAACATGAGGCCGATTTCTTTTAAATATTAAAATATATCTAAATTTTTTGAAAAATCATATAGTGCACTATAGGAGATAATCATCTCTAAGATGGTATAAATTTTCTTTTAATTATAAAACATTTAGACACAAGTTGATGTTTCATGAAAACTATTACATTTTGAGTAAATATGACTTTAAAAAATTATTCTAAAATAAATAAGTTCATTAAATATTTCATGTATTACATTTTCAAGTTATCTAAGTGGAAAAAAAAATAATTTTCTATACTTTTTACAACATTTCATTGACCTTACTGTTGTCACTTTGTGCCCCCTTTGTATTTCCCCACTAGTTATAATCAATCTAAGACATTTATGTGGGTTGATCATGTCAAATGTGCTTCTAGGTTGTGGTTTTCCCTTTCCTTGTCCTTAGTCAGTTGACTAAATTCAAAAATCCTAAAATTGGCTAAGTGTGTGGGTTGTCTAAGTTTCCCATCTTGTAGAGTGCTCGAATGGGTACTTCGAGTTCAAATTTGGGGAAGTTTAGGTGAAAACTGATGAATTTGTGAGTGGTTGGAGCTTTGGCTAGATCCCAAAAATTTCTAGGCCTCCAACTAGGTTCCTAGAATTGCATGAACCTCTCATAGCTCTTGGTTCCTCCTCTTCCTTTGATTCACAAAGTCCTTGTGCCTTAGTTATTTTCAAGTGTCTTGTTGGGGGTTCTTATGGTTCTCAAAACCATAGGAACCCTCTGATTGGTTCTTAGTTTCTGGTGAGCCTTTTATCCTCGAATTAAGCCTTCAACAAAGTGCCAAAGGGGGACTCATCAAGGAAAATAGAAGAAAGGAAGAAGATTAAGGTAAGTTCAAGAGTTCTTATGTTTTTTAGAACCATGAGAAACTCTAATAGGTTCTTGCTTTTGGGTGAACCTATGACCTCTGAATCAAAGAAAAGAAGATCATTTCACATTGAGGCAGATAAAATGAAGAAAACAAAGCAAAGACTAAGGAAAAATAAAGAAAGCATAAGGGTTTTCCTTGGTTTGAAGAACCATATGAACCTATGATGATTCCTAGTTACTGCCCAAGCCTCGACAATTCAAGCATAAAGAAAAAGGAAAAGTGTTGATGAAAAGAAGAAGAGAGCTTCAAAATTTGTAAAGAAGATCATATGGAACAAGGACGGTCTAACAAAAGAAAATAGTAAGGGAAGAGGTAAAGGAGTGTCAAGATTTCTCAAGGTTCTTGGACCCTAAGAAATATTTGACGCATTTCTAGCTTCCCCTCAAAGTCTTGATATATTTTCATGACTTATTCCTTCATTGAAATAAAGGATCATATTCATGAATAGAGTGAAATACCATTTGAAAAGGTCAAAAAAAGTGGAGCAATACATTAATGAAGAAAGGATCAAGAATGTTGCAACATGGGAGAGACGTGAATGAACAAGCTAACATGGTTTCAAGCTCATTAAGGAAAACCTTAGAGATATTTACACTCCATGATGTGGAAGAAAACCTTACACATCCCTAGTCCAAAATAGTTACAAAGAGTGAGAGGTGTGTATAAAACACTAAGGATCAGTTATGACATTTTTAGGAACTTTACAAGCATTTAAGAGAGTGGAGATCTATGATTTGAGTCCTTTTAGGAGCATGCAAAGGAGGATAAATTTGAAAGGTCAAGGATTCACCCCCTCAAAGGCTTGCTAGAGAATTTCAAGGAGTCAATATATTTTCTTGACTTATTACTTTGTCGAGATAAAGGCTTACATTCATGAATAGAGTGAAATGCCACTTGAAAATGTCAAAAAAAGTGTAATATGGAAGCAATGGAGAAAGGAGTGGGAATGTTGTAATGTGGGAGAGACACACATGAAAAATATAAGGTGGTTTAAGGTTCATTAAGAAAAACCTTAGAGATATTTACACTCCATGATGTGGAAGAAAACCTTACTCATGCTTGGTCCAAAATAGTTGCAAGGAGTGGGGAACATGTTTAAAACATTAAGGAGTGGTTATGATAGTTTTAGGCACTTTGTAAGTGTCTATAAGAGGTTACTGATTTGATTCCTTTTAGGAGCATGAAAATAAGGAGAAGTTGGAAAGGTAAAGGATTCATCCCCTCAATGACTTGCTAGAAAATTTCAAGGAGTTGACCTAGGAGATTAGTTCCCTAAGTGCCCAAGGAAAGTTGACTAGGCAATTTAAAAAAAAAAACATTCACATTGATTGCAAGAAAATATGCCCTATATTTTGTATCATGCACTGTGAGTATGTAAGAAGGAAACCTTGTAGAGGACTAGGTATGTAATATATATTATTAGAAGTGGGGATATGATCTAGATATCAAATGATTTGAAAGAGAATTATCTATAAAAAATAGACTTGTATTCAAATAATGTATCTTTTGGATTAATAAAAGGTCATTTTTACCTTATCATAGTTGTGTATTGTGTATTATCATGGAAGGATTGATCTTATCTTATGATAAAATTTGTTATCCTTGATTTTTTTTGATTCGTAATAGTATGCACTTATATTAATATATCAAAAGATTACATAGTCCACCATGAAAAGTTTGCAGGGCACCACTTGTGCCAGAGACAACACCTACTTGAGCGAGAAAACAACACCACCCATCCCAACCTTCAAGCCACTTTGTAGCGAGGTAACATAACAAAATTTGGGGCCCAATAACAAAATGTCACCCACCATCCACCTATCCACTGCCCATTATGCCAGGGTTACAAAAGGCCAACAGAGAAAACAAAAAGACATTAACTTAGATACCTGTTTGCGGCAACAAAAACATGGAAGTCTGGAACCTCCACTAGTACAAAAACAACAATATGTGACTAAAAAATCTACTAAAAAATTCTTATAAATGACTAAACATGGTCATGTGACCAGTAGTAGTTTATTGCCGGTCATTTATAACGCGACCAAATTGATGAATAAACCATTTTTAGTTGTTTGGTTAATTGATTTGGTCATTAATTTAGTTGCCTGATTTGGTCATTGATTTAGTCGTCTGAGTGATTGACTTGCTCATTAATTTAGTCATCTGATTGATCGATTTGGTCGTTGATGTAGTCATTAATTTGATTGATTTGGCAGTGTGTAATTTAGTCATTGATTATTTTAAACTGGTCACTTATTTAGTCATTTTTTTATTCACTGGTATATTTTGTCGTCAATTTAGTCATTGATTGATGTTAACTGGTCACTTATTTAGTCATTTTTATCCACCGATTTTTGTCCATTGGTAGTGTATTTATTCATTAATTTTAATCATCATTTTGATTAATTTGGTAGTTTATTTAATTGTTTTTGTTCACTAATTTATGTGAACTGGTAGGTATAAATTGATACATTATTTATTAATTGCATAATCATTAAATTTAGTTATATTTATTCATTGATTTATGTCAGTTGGTAGTATATTTAGTCAATTGGTAGTTTATTTAATTGTTTTTGGTCACTTATTTCTACTTATAAGTGCTAGAAATGAGAAAATGCTTTAATTAAGGTTTAAACATATAAGAAAAAAGAAAAAACATAATCAATCATTCATTTTCACATAATGAAACAACTATTAAGAAGGAAAAATACTAAAATTTTATTGAGATAATGTGTTCTTACAACAGATACAAGACATAAATGTATCTTTTCTTTGAAAAATGTACTATTACAAAGTGTGTTTTTCAGTGCTGTGACTGAGAAAACTGAGTTACAATTCCTTTTTTTGGTTATGCAAGATATTACAATTTTGATGACAATTCTATGTTGCAACTTATTTACAACTACACATACATGTATGTTGCACTCTTTGCAACTTTTCCTCTTCTCTACACCTTTTTATCTGCTCTGTATTTACTTCTTTTTCTTTACCCCTGTTCTCTACATCTACTTACACAACAACATATCCCCTCTTCTATAATGCACTAGTTTGAATGAGCAGAACCCAAACAAAAAGAGAAAAACATAATCAAGGGGATTTACATTACACATGTAGTAAGATAGAACATTCTATGTTCTACTCACAAAATGTACACTCAAATCAGGTTTTTTGTTTTTTGTTTGGGTTCAACTTATTCAGGGGGTGATCCCACAATATTGGTTTACAATTTTTGGCCAAGCTGGACACTGAAATTATTTTTTTAACTAAGTATTCACATTTGAGAACCTATAGCGGCTAAACCGTGAGGAATTTGAAGATGATGCAAACTAGAGTCTCGTCACATTTTGCCTGTAGATTCTAAAAATATTTTTTTCAAAATTTTTGGAATTAGATTGCACTTCTTTTTCCATCTCCCATGAAAACTGGTTATTTTTAGAAAACAACATTTTAAAAAAGTGACACACATCGTATAACACATAACTCTTTTCCATGAAGGATATAATTCTAATTCTTTTGAATTTAGATTTATGGTCCCCACGATATCTAGTACTTCCCCTTAAGTTTAGATAGTTTTATTGAATATTTTTTCTTTTAATCAAGTTTGAAGTCAAACCAATTACAATTCAGACATAGTGCGACCGTATAACGCATAACTTTTACTATATGTATCAAAAAATATATATATATATTTTTTTTGTTGGATCAAGGACTCCAATATTTGGTGCACTCATATTTTCATTTTTGATAATTTGCTATTTTTTTCACATGTGAACAAAGACCTTCATTTTTTATGAAAAACCTGTGTTTAATAAAAACTAAACAAACAAATACATAAATAAAATAAAACATATTAAAATTATATTACCGTTGGATGAAAACATTACGGGGCTACTAATTCGGTTAAGGTTTGTGAAGACTCCTCCATTTCATCCTCAATCACGAACTTTGAGCGTAAAATTTAGGTTTTTTGTGTTTTAGGGGAGAATGAGGAATAAAGGGGGTTCGAGCGAACCACCCTTCAATAAGCATTTCCTTTTTTTTTTTGGGCGGGAAATGTGGGCTCAGTAATTAATAGGTTCGCTCGAACCCTAGTTTGGTTGAATCCCTTTTGGGTTCGATCAAACTTGTAGCTTCATTCGAACCCCTAAAACCAATTATTTTGCCATGGGATCATTTTTTTTCTCGAGTTTTCCTTCACTCCATCAAATTGTAAGCCATTATTGTGGCTTCACGGGCTTGAAGTACATTCTTTCTCTGTAACTTCACTCTCCACACACTCTTTTCTTTGCTAACCCTTCTTTTTCTCATACACTTAGAAACATGCTCACGTGATTTTTTCAAATATTTTAGTGGCCACCATGCGAAGGTCCCTTTTTTCTCTTTCAAAAGGACAGATCCATCTATTTTTTCTAGATAAAGAAGGGGTATGTTACTCAAGAACTATAAAATACATACATTTGCATCTCCTATTCCTTTCAATTTGACTTCATGTACAATAGATAGTGAGTGAATTCGCCCAATGCTAGCAGCAACACCATCATGTGGATCCAACACCTCAACTATATCCCCTTCTTGGAGTTTATCAATAAATGTCTGCAAAAAAAAACACATTATATTGAGATATAAAACACACATTATATTGTTTTTTATAGCTGCATGTAATGTCTTATGTCTTGGAACAAATCAATTTTTGTATGTTCTTTTATAAAACACTCTATTACAAATAAGCTCTAAGCTTCCATATGTAAGTTATATGTTCTCCCTTAATTCCATAATATATGTATACTAGCTAATTACACTTCATTGCTATTCTAACCAACTTGTATCAAATAGGTAATGATTACCCTTATAATTTACATAATAAAACAACCATTACTTACTTGAATGGTACTTACTTACATGTGGTTTCATAGCACTCACCTCAAGTTCAACACGATTACCACTATGAATATCATGTGCATGCTCGTCGAGTTCATCATCAGAACCACTATCAAAGTCATTGTAGACATTAAGTTGTACAACTTTGTAGAGAGTTCTATTGATATGAAATTTTTCTTTTTCGCCTTTAATATAATTTCTCTACATCATGTGGTTTAAAATCATCGTGCAAAAAATAATATAAGTCAAGTAAAGAATGCAAAAGCTATAAATTTTTGTCCAAAAGAACATTTTAACCATGAAGAATGACAAAAAATTGGGAAAAATAACTGATAACTATTAAATATTAATTACCTCAACTTAAAGACAACTAAGATCACTATGCTACGCATTCTTGTCCACTTCATCACTATCAATATCAGCAGCCCTGTTGACACTATGAAGGTGTTTTTGTTTTCCTATTGCTTTGATAAAATTTCTTTGCATTTGGTTTAACCATTGTCCAAAAAAATATACAAAGCATTCAATTGTCAAATAAAGAATTCAAACTATAAATTTGTCCAAAAGAACATTTTCTGGATCACTCTAACAATAAAGAAACTAGGTTGGATTCTCCTATGCTTAGATTTCAATAATCTACATATTAAGAGGCATTTGTATATAGAAATTCCAAACAAGAAGAAATGAGATCAATAGGGTCTCTTACCTCATCTAAATCCATGGATTTATGCTCATTCCATGTAGAAACTATAGGGTTAATGACATGAACCAATTGCATAACTTGCTGACTGAGACCTAATATGCAACTCATTACCTTTTGGTACCCTAGCTCATTTGAGTTGACATGATCTACAAAGGATCCTACAAGGAATTGAACATATGACTATGAAATCTTTGTTGACGAACTAGATTTCAACTTCATCCTACTCTTAGATTTACTAGCATCTAGAGCTGCCATATAATTGACAATATCTTCTGCACTTGCTTCTCTATTACTGTTTTCCACCTAAAATACAATGTCAATTTCAACATATAGTCAATTCAATAAAAAATTGAAATAAATAACACAATGTAAATTGAGCCAAAAATTCATACACTTACTACAAATTTTTCCATTTTGGTGTGCAACCCACCTCAACCAAATGTATATCCAACCCTCACATTATCTCTTGCTCTCTTGCCTCTATTACTCTTTGCAAAATATTCTTTAGAATGCATACTTTCTCTCAATGCCTCCCACTCTTTGGGAGATAGATTGGAGTTGAACCTCTCTTTTCCCAACATGATTGTTTAGCTGAAGATGTATTTAGAATTGTTCATCAAAATTCTTTATCCTTTGCTTGTAATATTTTCTAGAGATTTATCCACCAATAGTCTCAAAAGCATTTTCCATTTTTTGTATAACATTTTCCATAGCTCGTGGATCTTTCTCTGCAAAATTTGATTTGCAAATATCTAAATGGTCCCACATCTTACACCCAACTCGGTGGCCCACTTTGCAGCATTTGGCCCAATGGGCTCACCATCTCTCGATACATCAAGCAAGAATGACTTCTTCCCTTCTAATTTTCTTTCTTTTGCATTCCTCTCTGTAGATCTATACAAATCTTGACTCAATCTTTGTCTTTTGACAAAAGTATCCACATCTTCTATTAAATTACCACTACCAATATTTTTGGCTGATCCACTAGTTTCATCAAAAGTTCTAGATGCAACAAGTGCACTCTAAGTCACAACATATGCAAGTGGTCTCTCTTCATGAATTTCATTAACTGAAACTTCATGCTCCTTTGCCACATTAGGTGTGGCATGAGTAGGTAGATCAGTACTGGTCTCCAAAAATTCCACATCATTAAACACATCCTTTAATGTTGAAAAAAGCATCTATAGACCCGCTATTCCTTTGCCCTGATGTTTTTCAATAATCTCTCTTAGACTTAGTCCTAAGAGATAATCACAACGTTGCACGTCACCATGTGCTATATCAGGATGCACATCACCGTGTGTTATATCAGGATGCACATCACCATGTGTTACATTAGGTTGCACATCACCATGTTCTAAACTAGGCTGCACATCATCACAACTATCATTTTCGGTAACTGCATTTGTTGAATCACAAAAGCATCATATTCTACAAGATGGCAACACTGTATCTTTTCTTTCCTTTTGTCTTTTCTCCACATTTTCTTTGCACTCTTTTTGTTGCCTATAAAAATAAAAATAAAATCATATTATGTCTTATATACATAAAGCTCTTGACTATAAAATTTCATTAAACACTATTAAACAATTAATATACTACTTATTGGATTTACAACTTTCCTTTTCAAACAAAGACTCAAAAAATATTCATTATTCTTGGCCACTTTTTCAATACGTGCACAATATTTTGTCTTTGGAATTTCAACATTATGATTACTATCATCTAATTTTCGCCTTACAATCCTCGTCTTCATTT
Source organism: Sequoia sempervirens (assembly GCA_007258455.2). Lineage (NCBI taxonomy): Eukaryota > Viridiplantae > Streptophyta > Pinopsida > Cupressales > Cupressaceae > Sequoia > Sequoia sempervirens. Next base: position 10,105 of record VDFB02107162.1, read on the forward strand.
CTTGAAGTCCAAATAAATAATAATGTATAAATCAACAACTTGAATCAGTAAAAATTTATTGAGTTCATAAGTTGATAATTGTTGACTTTCCAATCCGTTAATACTGCAAATGGGAACTTAAAATAGAATTAAGTTTACAGATTAAAAAGAATTTGCAGTCAAATACCAAGAATATGTTTACAATTACAGGTATCAGACAAATTTTCCTTAGGGATATGTTCACAAGAGAAGAACTCATAAAAACATAACACAAGCAGGATGAAGGAAAAAAATAGTCTAGTTCATCATTAGGTGTGTTAGAACCTTACAATTTTGCCTAGTTCCATCATTACAATTAACCTTGAGCTCCATGACCCAAGCCTTGACCCTTATATTCCTTTTTATTTTTTACTAAACATATAAAATTTTTAGGTTTGAATGACACTGAAAGACCTATACAAAGCCAAAAATTCATCATATATACTTATGCAAAAACATGTCCAGCTAAAAAAATTCTAAATCCCTTAATAGTCTGTTACCATGATCCCTCAATAGTAATCTGAACCATCGATGGGCTGGCGGTGTGTAACAAACATCATGAAGATATTTACCACCATATTGTGGAAGTATTATGATGAGGACGCGGTTGGGCGGTATGAGAGAACTTAAATACATCATAAACTGCCATACCGCGAGAAGGAAAAATGAAGGGTGCGGTATAGTGGGGAATAACCCACCATCTTTAAATACATCATAGACCACCATACCACGAGAAGGAAAAATGAATGGTGCGGTATAGCAGAGAATAAAATGCCATCCCACGAGGAAGATCATAAAGACATGCGGTAGGGCGGTATGAACCGCTATACCGTGAAAGGATGTGATGAAGCATGCGGTATGGAAATAAGCCATATGTGACCATTAGTGTAAACCATAGTACCATAGGTTAAACAAGTCAAGCTTGTGGTATAGAGGTAAGGATCCCACTACCCCATGATGAAATACAAGGAAGCATGCGATATAGCAGTTTATACCCCTCTATCCCACAACAGTTATAGAAAGTGGTGGCGATAAAGTGGTATTAAATGCACAAATCACATCAATCATCCGATCTTGTAAAATAAATGGTGCATGTTCAAACTCAAACTACGAGAAAAATATTTGGCGTAAGGTTGATATTAATGTTGTCATGACTGAGCTTAGAAGCCATTACACCAAGAATTCAACATTCTCTTTGCACTCAGTTGCAAAAAATATCTTGCAGGGAGTTGGGAGTTCGAGGAGGTTAAGCTTTACAACCATCGTAACCTAGGTAAGTGAATAGAACTCTTGTGAATTAATTTTTACAAGTACAAGATTGTTTGGAATTATACATTTCATAAGTATAGGAGAAGTAAGATAGTTAAACAGTGAATTGAGTTTTACAAGTACAAGATTGTTTGGAATTTTGCATTTCAAAAGTATAGGAGAAGTAAGATAGTTAAAAATCATGCTGCCTATGAAGAAATAACCTGAAACTAAAAAGGAAAATCTAAAGGTTAAAAGGGTCCTTACAACAGTCTATCACATGGATATACTACCTTAATCAGTTGAGAGAGGATTTAGAAAGGTTTTGTCAGTGTGGCTCCCGGTTTGTAGAGATGCCCTTATCCCCTCTTGTTTGTGTGAATTTCATTAGAGTATTGGCTCAGAGTTATCATCCTACTACTAGGTCTGTGAGATTTCCAAATGGTTCACCATTAGTTGTGTTGACTAAAGCGGCCATCACTGAATGTTTTGACCTAAACAAACAAGCCCTGACTAAAATTGATTTTCAAAGAAGTAAAGAGGAATATACTAGATTGAGGAAAATCCATATAAGTGATGAAGTCCCCATTTACATGAAAAGGGGTGTGAACAACAGGGTGATTCCTATATCCCCTTCTGCTACTGAACCATTTGAAGTCTCAGATTTCCAATTCTATTTCAAGAAAACCTACTTTTCTCTCTGTCAAGTACTTGGGATAGATGTATAAGAGTGAATGTTATTTAGTTTAATGATGATGGCTATGAGGATCCAAAACCCTAAGACAAACATTGAATATGATTTTGCCTCATATCTTGAGAAAGCATTGCATGAAGCATTTTTGCAAGTTAGGGAAAATAGATCCCCCATAACATTTAGGAAATATTATTTGTTGTGCCACTTGATATTATACCAGAATAAAGATAGATGGACAAAAGGTTGTGTTTGGGTCAGATTGACAAGTAGGGGAATTTGCTGCCAGTGCAACTATGGTGTTATATATGGGACAACAAATGTAAGAATTCAAATTATGTGATATTCCATGATGACTTCATGTACAAAATTATGAGAGTTCTTGGCCACCAACCACAAAGACTACACACATGTGTGCTACAATTGTTAAGACCTTTGGCTTTGAAATTTGAGCAAGGCCATATTCATAACTTTAGTGATTGGTTTTTTCTACCAAATACCACAATAATTAGGATTTATGGATGCCCGTAGGCTCCACATATGTTGCTAAAGTTTTTCCCCCTTCAATTAGCCTTTTTAGAGTTCATGTGGAAAATTTTATGGATGGAAAAGGATGTCATGAGTAAACAAGGGAAGGGTGCATTTCTACCCAATTTGACAACATGTTGGGAACTAACTGTGGGATCCAATAAACTTGAAGAGTTGCATAATCGATTGTCTAAAATCAAGGTACTCTTTATAGTCTGGAAAGGAAAGAGATTTTAACCTTGAGGGTCACATGAATTTTGTAAGACACACCATCCTTACCAAGGCTATACTCACCAGATTGATTATGAAGAAAATGTAATAAAAAATTGTTTCACTCCTCAAGAGGTATATGAGAGGAGGAGAAAATGAGAAATTATGAAAAGGCTTAAGGAAGAAAGAAAGATGAAGCATAGTGATTTCTTGGGTTATTTCATAGAGGAAGCATTTCCTATCAAGAGGATTGATATGATAATTGATAAGTTTCATGAATAAGATTGTAGCTGATACAGGAAAACTTGCCAAATTGTCTCCAAAAAGGATGAGTGGTATTGTAATTAAAAAACCAACTCCAGATAATGTTTCAGTATGTCATGCTTCTCCAGGTTCACCTCTTGAAAAACCACCTTCTAAAAAACAAAAGACACAAGAGATAGACCCACTTGTTTCCTATGAAATAAGTGAGGAGGTTGGAGATACAAAAGAAGCACTTAATGTGTTCAAAAATTTCAAGGATGATGTTGAAGTGGACCAACCTATGCTTGAAATTGAAGCCCACAGGCCTAAAGCTAGAGTCGATATTGAGGCACAAGGAGAAAGAGAAATGCATGAGGATGACAGGGTAGTTGCAACTCGCGAGTTCTTGGAAGATGATGAATTTATCAAAACCCTTGAATTTAAAGACTTTTGGATTAAGATGAAAATGAGAGAGGTTGAAGCGAGGGTTGAAATAAATAAGATGGGAGTTGAGGAATCACAACATGACCAGATAGTAGCCTAAAATTTTAATGAATTAAAGATTTATAATATTGATGTTAGCCCACAAGAGGCTAAAGAGATGATTTTGAAAAGTAATATACTTATTGTCCCTAGTATGGAATTAAAGAAATTTTTTTTACTTGATCAATTGAGAACACATGAGGACCCAATGCTGATTGTTGAGTTTGACTTAGATGAAGAGGTAAGTGGCATAGGGTATAACCCTAAGATTGAAACCTTGGCATTATGGGCCAAACAAAAGAGTACACAAAAACAAAGGTTACTAGATGTAGTGTAGGAAATGAAAGGGACAACTATGGTGAAAACACTAAAGGACACATCTCCTTTATAAGCTGCAACCATGACAAAGCATTTAGCTATGTTCACCCAAGCTACAGTTAAGGAGATGGAAGCTAGATTTGGAGAGTACGAAAAGGAACAATTTTTTTTAAATGATGAAGTCAATAAATTGTTCATGGAAAATGTGAAGTTGAAAGAACAATTGAAATGAGTAGGCCCCTCCTAGAACAAGGAAATAATGTTATACTAGCATCCTCCTGCTCCACTAGTTGATAGAGAAAGTGCTTCTACTAAACAAGTGAGCATTCTTAGACAAGAGATTAAAGAGTTAAGGAAAGCAAACAATGAGGGTAAGGAAGGAGTGAATAAGAAAATATGCAATGTTTTAGAGAAGGTCCTCGAGCATAGGATAAAGCTAATTGTGGATAAGTTGGAAAGTGTGTATGATTGCTACAGCTCATTGACATAGGCAATTGATCAAATGAAAACACATCTACCCATACTAGATCCCCTTTCTAAGAACTGGCGGCCCATACACCACACATTGGTAACCTTGTGCAGAATCTTACAGAGTAGTACTGAGGCTCCTACAACATTAAAACCTATAGAGAAGATGGCCAAAATAGTTATAGATGAATTCCAATATATGCAACGAGAGGACCAAAATATTAGAA
>VDFB02107163.1:0-25110 GCA_007258455.2 Sequoia sempervirens
GTTGTGACTCATCCATGTATATTCAATAAGAAATAATGGAGAAAATTCCTTAGGATGTGGTAATTGAAATTATCGTGCTCAAAAGGATAAAGAAATACAAGAGAAGGTGCCTAGTTGTAAAAGAATGGAATAATTGGAGTATAAGAATCCAAGAAATGAGAAAGTTACACATCTAAATCCAAAGTGGAAAACACAAGAATAAGGCCACCAAATGACAATTGCATCTACTTGGCTAGAGGTGGAAACTATATAGAAGAATCAATCTCATATGAGTGTAGTTCTCATATATTTTAAATAAATTCTTGATCAAATTAACACTTTTCAACATAAGAGAAAAGAAAAGTAGATATCCTCTATCACAAGAGATAAAAAAGGATTTATATGACACTTAGAAATTTTTCCATCTAAAGTTATAGGGTCATTGAGGGTCCCTCTACAATAACCTCTCCCAGTTTTTCATATCTCCAATCCATTTGGCTGTGGTGACAAGTTTTTAGACATTGAAAAAAGCATCAAATGCATTGAAGATAAAGTTGCAAGGTAGCATAATTTTTGTTATGTTCATCGTGTAGACAAACCAATAATTCCAACATTTCTAGGTGGGTGGTTTTTCTAGGAATGGTCCCTTTTTTCACCCCAACATGCTAGATCATCCCAAAATACATTGTGTCGACACTTTCTCTTAAGAGCCCTAAGTGCCAAAAAGTTGAAAACTTTGATGATCTATTTCTTGGAAGTTGTGGCACTTAGAAAAATTATGTTTGAAGTTGTAGGGTCACATAGGGTCCCTCTATAATAACCCATCTTATTTTTCATATCTCCAATCCATTTGGCCATGGTGACAAGTTTTCACACATTGAAAAAATATCAAATGCATTGAAGAGAAAGTTGCAAAGTAGCATAATTTTTGTTATGTTCATCATATAGCCAAATTGATAGTTCCAACATGTACGGTTGGGTGATTTTATGCTAGGAAAGCTACTATTTCACACTCATCCATGTTAGATCATTCTAGAAGTTACATTATGTTGACACTTTCTCTTAAGAGCCCAAAAAAGTGGCAAACTTTGATGAGTTGTTTCTAAAAAACTGTGGCACCTAGAAACATTTCTTCTAAAGGTATAGGGTCATGTAGGGTCCCTCCACAATAACCTCTCTTAATTTTTCACATCTCCTAGTCATTTCATCATGGAGACAATATTTCAGACGTTACAAAATGTGTCAGTTGTATTTAGTAAAAATTTGTTGAGCCATTGTTTAAATTCTTCATCTCGTGGGGGTAAATTGATAATTCCAACACATTGAGTGGCTATAGAATAGGTCAAATTTAGGGTTTTTGGTCATTGTAGGTCTCTTTATATACACTTATGACTATATGATCTACACCAATGAAGTAGTCTCCTCCATGGATTGAATTCAATGTAGTCATAAACATTTTGGTCAATATAGGAATATATTTTTTTAGGAGGAAGGAAAGTGTGGGTGCGAGGAATAGCTCTATAATGTGAAACAATGATTGACCAACTAAAAGGAAGCCGAGTGAGCATAAATAACTTCCTACACTAATCTAATTAGAGGAGAGTTACAAAAATTTCATTTAACACCTTTTACTATTACAATAAGAGAAGCACATACATAGAATAATGGAAGTAGAACAACAAGAAAGCATAAAATAGTGACACCAAATATACATGGGGAAAACCCTTTTGGGTAAAAAACCACACCCTTCAAAAGCATAATACTTTCTCTATTACTTCAAATAATGGTTACAGGATATCACCAAGTACAAGATTCTTCAACAAGTGCTTCAAATAAACACTTGTTTTGGAGTGATACTGGTAGCACTTCATTACCTACAAAACCAACTATGCATTCTACAACTCAAGGCACTCAATAAGTAGAGTGATACAAGCTTCAAGAAGCATCTAGAAGGAAAGGGGTGTCCAAATATAAAAGGTACAACTTTCAATGCTTTAGACATGGATTTGGACACATGTTCAATATTCCCTTACACCCTTACACTTGTCAAACATGCATTTAGTCTTCTTCCAAGCTTGGACGCCTAGAATATGCTAAAAATAGCTTATGACAGATGCCTTACACATATTACAGCTATCATAGAATCTATCATAGCTGATAGCACTTACAACTATAAGATAATTTATCATAACTAACTAAAAATAGTTGATTCTCTTACATCCTATCATTACCCAACTTGGGTACCAAATTTCACCCATGCATTCAAAGATGCCTTATGAAACATCATATAATCTGTTATACGTCATATATTCCAACATGGGACACCTATGTTCACTTGGGATGCTGATGTGTCATCTAGTCACCTCCAACGAGGATGCCACCCAGCTGGTGGGTTCTAATTTGTGACATGACACCATAGACAATTAAATAATACAAATAAATACATAAATTACAATAATTAAATCAATGTTAGGACTCTAAGGTTGAGACATCTTAATCTCAACATTCTCCCACTTGTCGAAGACCTTCCAAGAATCATACCAAATCATCTGCTCAGGGCCCCAAGGCCCATGGAATTGGAACACCATCTGAACTTCTCTATGTTCACTATTTTTGTCAGTGCATCTACAACATTTTCCAATGTGTCAACATTCTCCAGGTTCACCTTTCCATCTACCATATCACAAACAAAATGATACTGACCATCAATGCACTTTGTTCTAGCATGGAAGGTAGGATTCTTTGCTAGACATATTGCACTTTGACTATCACAACAAGAAGTAATTTTTCTTGCATCTATACCAATATTAGAACACAATCTCTTAAGCAAAAGAGTTTCCTTACACACATGAGTAGTTTCCATATACTCTACCTCTATTGTGGAAAATGTGACTACAACCTAATGCTTACTCATTCAATTGATAGCACCACCTGTTAGGTCTCAAAAATGAAGGTTTTGAACCTTAAGAGGGTGCCAATCTCTTAGTACATTTTTTGCTAACGAACGGGGAAAATTTTATTGATAACCCCCTGCTCTTTAGGCTCTGCTAAACCTAGACGGGTGTACCTATATGATAAGGCAGATTTTAAGGTTTGAATATGATCTCTAATTTGGGAAATCTACTCACAATAGCAGGTGGATGTGAAGTAGATGCAAAGGTTAATGACTAGTTCCTACTATAGATGTTTCAAGAATTGAGTGTATAAATGAAGTTTGTATAAAATGTTCTAAATTTGACTAGTGCCTAATCCTATTGGGTGAATGGAGTTGAGGGGTGGGTGATGATGATGTAGACAAATATGTAAGATAGGTGGATCTACTTCTCAGCTTAACTCTAACTTGTTTGGCACTTTGGATGTTTGCACCTTGTACAAACATGGAGGTTTGTCAATTAATGTACTCTTCTTTATGAATCCCAATGTTATTCTCCCAAATTACTATGATATCATGAAAGGATTTTTAATTATTAACTTGAGGGAAACCAATCAGAATAATCAATTTAAAAGGATTTTAATCCATGGTAGAAACCAATTAAAATGAATTACTTGAAAGGAGTTTAATTCACCCGAGCTAGAACCCAATCAAGACAATCACACATCAACAAAAAATGTGTCTTGATAAATTACATGAATTTGAATAATTAAGGAAAACCACTTTGGAGACAACACACCAACATATAGGAATGAATATTAACACAACAGTTGAACACTAGAAATAAATCACTGATTATGAACAATCTTCTCCATTATATTACTTCAAAAGATATAAATTAATAGCAGAAGTTTTTGAAATGTGAAAATGGATGAGTAGAATATGATATACTAATGGATGAACCTATCTACTACTACTGACATGATGATCCTAACCTACTATTTAATTATGATGATTGATGATTTCATTTTACATATATACATTGCATTTTTAGGGTTATGACTCTTTGAACATCCATTCCATGTATCTCTTTATTCAATTAATTATCTTCGGCGAATTAAAATACTTTAATTTCAACTTCATTGTCTCCTCGTGAAAATTGATCTTGATTTATTGTTTCCAACACTTGCATTCTCACCCAATAAATATGTCTTTCACATAAAATATAATTACCCACTTTTCCATTCCACCTTTACATCTTCTTAACTTCTTGGGTGAAAATATTTCACTTTTTTAGTGAAATTATTTTACATTTGTACTTTACATAATGTCGTGATTAATATTTTATGCTTCCTGTGAATAATTTTCCCCAGGGCTACATCTTGCTGGTAATTTCATATTAAATCCCTTGGTTAATATTTTACCTTTTGATAAAAACATCTCACATGAAAATATTACATTTTCCCAAATTAAATAGTGCCTATGGAAGGGACTGCATTTTACTCTTACCGAAATCATTCTTCCCAATACATTGCAATTTCTCTGATGATGTTTATGAAAACCTTTTATCAGAGATACTTCATAATAAATCATGTCAATATGCACTTCTCTCCTCAAACAATTCTTTAGGCATACTCCATTCCTATTTCTAGGATATCAAAGAGACTTGGGGCATATTCACTCCGATATGGAGGAGTCTCTCCAATAAATTTTTCCTTTGTTATCTGTCAAAGATACTTTTAGCAATCTCACTCTGATACATGCATTTCTCTTCAATGCTTCTCTTGTCAATGTTTTTTCTTTTTGGGACATTGAAGAGACATCCATATTACTCATACTGATACAGTATGGTCTCTTCGATAAATTGTTGCTTATTGTTTGCCATATGTCAAAGAGACTTTGAACAATCTCACTTTGAAATGTCATAGTTTCTTCGATAGCACTATCTTTAGGGTTTGTTTTCTTTGGCTCTAGTGATGGCACAAGGAATGTTAGGGTTTCCTGGGTGCCTCTGATTATAATGAATTTCCATCCATCTCCTTGTAGAATACTTTTTTATTTTTGAGCATCTCCTCATGCAACCCTAAAAATTTTACTTCTTCTTTCGCCCATGTTACTCAGTTTTATCTTTGAACTTTGAGCATATTTTGTCAGATTTTGAAAAATTTGTCACTGTAAGGCTTGTCTATGTCAAGGTATTAGATGAATACTCCCCCTTTGCTAAAATCAGTCTGTGTTTCTCCCTTCGGAAATAATACAATAGAACACGATAATGGTTTTAGCAAATGATCCCACAAGATTAGTATCTGATGCATCAAGAAAAGATTTTCAGGGGTACTTATGCATCACCATCAATATGTTAAATACTTGCTCCTGTTGCTTCCATCAACCACAAATGTCTTGATCGATGAGAGACCCGATCCTCTTACCTTATGTCATAGAATCATGTTTTTTTTCAATTCTTCAATTTGGAACATCACATAATGCTCCTGACTGAGTATATCTTTAATAGCACCACTGTGTTGAAAAATATCTTTACATCGAGGAATCATCACAAAGAGCTTCTTGGTATCTCTCTTCATCATGGTAAAGAGCGTCACATGCCTATAGTTTTGTATCGCCATGCCAATTTTATATTGTTGAATGTTGTTATGAATAAGGTTATCAACAAGCATATATGTCGGTCTTTACTAGTGAGCTCATCACCATTTCTACCTATAGCTTCTTGATCAAAATGCTTGTTCAGTTGGTATTCATCAAACCTTAATCTTGTTAGATGCCTCAAATCCATCAGGTTGATTAGGTAGCTCGAGTATAGTTCTCTTAATATTGATGATCTCATTTGGAATTGACATGAGGATTTGACTTTATTTATCATCTTGGTCAAAAGCGTTTTATCTTAGTTTTCAAGGAGAAATATCTTTACTATAGCACATTAAATATTTCTTATCTCAATAATCAGTGCTTCTATGGAGAATAATGTGTTTTATATATAAGCTTGAGACTTTCTTTATCTATGGTTGTTGTCCGGGTTGCTATGCATATGCTTTTACATTTGACACTTTACCAAGCCTTTTCATATTTGATCAGTTCTTCCCCATCAAGGGATTCAACGCTTCCCTAGATTTTAAATAAGATGATGGTAACACAAGAGTATTTATGAAAGCTGTTTTTGAATCTCTTTATTGAATTGGTAATTCCATACCTGATGGTGATATAATGGTGTATCCTAACAACCTTTTCTCCAACCAATCACTAGGACATACATCCGAAGAATCGACATGAGCCAAAAAGGTTACCATGTTATCCCAAAGAATTTTTGAACTTCAAAAGGGCCCAACATAACCCAAACAATGTTTGAGTACACCAAGTTTACTTGGATCCACCCTAAGACATTCTCCTATATCAATTTCCTTTGTGATTGGTTTCCTTGGTGTTCACTTCATTTATCAAACCTTCCATTCTCGTATGCTTTATTAAGATGTTAACAACCCCAATAAATTTATGTGGACCATTAATTAAATAGTTAGGGGCTTCAAAATATCTTTCTCTGACTTGGTGTTCCATGACACTATCAGGATCCCGAGCCACTATGTATTAGCAATCTTGGATAGGGAAGATTTCATACCCCATCTCATGACATCTTATTTCTTACAACTATTCCATTAAGAATTTAAGATGCACCCTAACATTGACTAAGTAGTCACTCTGCACTATGATCATAATGGGTCAAGTGGCTCCCAAAATTTCCTTGGAAAGTTGGTCAAATAGTCTCCAGAAGCCACGAAAATGCACTAGAATGTTGATTTATGATAGGGGAGCATGCTTTTCAAATGGATTGGCATGAGGTCATCAAGATTGCAAGATGTCAATTTTCGAAGTTGCTTACTTAGTTGTTTCTGCAAACTACACTTGTCAAACTTAACTAAAACTCACCAACTTGCCTCCTTAAAAAAATATCAAATCTAATTCTGGGAAGCTGCAACTTTGGATATTAGTTTAATTAGGTCAAATGAACATATGTGTAAAAATGGTTTTCCATAAATCCTCTTCCTTTGCAAAATATCAGGCATGAAAGTTCACCTTTCTGAAGATTTATGGGAATGCGGGCAGAAAAACTATGTAAAATCCATTTGGATTCAATGACTTTCAAAAAATACCAAATGAGGTGTTGAAGCTCTGAGAATTGGCATGAAGGTAGATTGAGATGGGAAGAATTTGAAACAATAATTGGTTTGTCATGAAAATTTTCCAGTTGATCAATATTGTCCTCCAAAGTTGACTCTTTTTGACAGATTTAATATTGTGCAACCAACAAACCTTTATAGAACCCATCAACTTGGTGTTTTAAAACCTTGTCAAAGCTGATCATATGAAGTTGAAATCAGGCACGCACATTCACATATGTCAGATAAACATGCTTGCAAGGTGATTTTGCATGAAACTGGACTGGCTTCAAGTTGTGATTTTTCAAAGTAGGCCATTGGAGTAGATTTCCCAGTTGTACTTTTGGGTGTTGTAATCAATTTTTTCATTATGGGAGCCCTAAATTTTGCCAAAATTTGCATGAAATTTAGGCTCCAACACCACCAAACATCATAAACACATAACCAGTAGTGGATCTTCTGCTATCAATGTCACCTACCCAATCTAAATCCACATATCCTCGAATGCTCATAGAATGCTAAGGTCGAATAGGATAACCATGAAAACACAAGGCATACTCAGACGTACCCTGTAAATATCTGAACACTCTCTTAACAACATCCCAATGCACCCATCCAGGATTAGCCATGAAACAAATAAGGAATCCCACTACTTGGGCAATGCTTGGTCTCGTACACACCATTGCATACATCAGACTGCCAACTACACTTGCATATGGTACTTTGGTCATGTCCTCCATCTCAGGAGGATATTTTGGACAATCATTCATAGAAAGCTTCGTTCCTTGCATCATAGGAACAACTAACTATCAACAATCTACCATGTTGAATCTCTCCAACACATAGTTCACATACTTGCTCTAGCTTAACCAAAGATTTTTGTTAGCTCTGCATCTCATGATTTCCATTCCTAGAATGTACCTAGCTACACCTAGGTCTTTCATCTCAATCTATGTTGACAAATGAAACTTCAAATCTGAAATCATACTTTTACCATTCCCAATAAACACCATATCATCTACGTATAGGACAATAATGAGAATGTGACCATTATCGATTTTAAAGTATACACAATGGTTTGATTTAGATATCTGAAATCCCAAAGACAACACATAGGTATCAAACTTCTGATACCACATTCTAGGAGACTGTTTCAAACCATAAAGAGAATTCTTCAGTTTGCAAACCAAATTTTCTTTACCTTTTTCAATGAAATGTTTTGGTTGTGACATATATATCTCTTCCTCCAAATCACCATGAAGGAATGATGTCTTCAAATCCATTTGTTCAACTTCCAAGTCATATGTTGTTACAAGTAATAATAGAAGCCAGATAGATTTCAACTTCGATACATGAGAGAATATCTCCCCATAATCAATTCCCTCCACTTGGGAAAACCCCGTAGTGATCAACTGTGCCTTATACTTCTCAATATTTCCATCAGAACCACAATTTTTCTTGAAAACCCATTTACAACCAATAGGTTTACGTCCAACAGGAAAAGGTACCAAATCCCACGTCTTATTTTTCTTTAATGAAGTCATCTCCTCATCCATGGCTTGCATCCAAGAATCTGAATCACTCATACCCATTGCCTATCTAACCATCCTAGGCTCATCAATATTAGTAATCACGGCAAAGATGCAACTTTAATCCAATAATGAATAACCAAACCTTTTCGGTTTCCGCCTAACTCATTTAGACCTCCCCAAAGGTTAAGGTTGACGTTATGATCCTTCTTCTTCAAAAATTTCAGAGCTATTTGAGCTCTCCTCATCATTAGGTCCAAAAGGATTATTTGGTTCTTCTTTCTTCAAAGTAGATGGAATCTACACTACCTCCTTTTTCTGTTTCTCCTCTTTCTCTAGTTGCAACTCAATAGTGAAAGGTTTCATCTCTCTAAAGACCGCACTTCTATTGTAGAGAACCTTCTGAGCTTTTAGATCCCAAAGCTTGTACCCTTTCACATCGACACCATAGTCAATAAAGATACACTTGACAACCTTTTTATCCATCTTAGACCTCTTCTCAATTGGAACATGAGTATAAGCTTCACAACCAAATACTCTGAGATATCTCATCGAAGTATTTTTACCATACATGCCTCCATGGGTGTCTTTCCAACAAGCACTGATGTACGAGATCTATTGATCAAATAACATGCAGAGGCTATTGCTTCAGCCCATAATTTTTTTATCAAGGCTAGCACCACTCAACATACTCCTAGCCCTCTCCATCAATGTATTATGTTCATCCTCTCTGTAACTCCATTTTGTTGTGGAGTATAGGGAGTTGTCTTATATCTCTCAATCTTGTGCTCTTTACAGAACTTGTCAAATTCTATGGAACAAAACTCACCACCATTATCAATTCTCAAACACTTAATCTTTCTGCTAGTCTAATTTTCTACCAAGGCCTTAAACTCCTTAAACCGACTAAAGACTTTAGCTTTACTTCTGAGGAAATAAACAAAAAATACTTCTATTGTAATCATCTATGAAAGAAACAAAATATACATATTTTGATAATGAAGGAACTAGAGTAGAAAGAAACATGATGTTTTCCATATACACAATGTTCACAAAATTCAAACTTGAGATTAAAATCATTAACTCCTTCAACAAGTCTCTTATTTTTAAGGGTTCTAAGACCCTTCTCACCAATGCGACCAAGTCATTGGTGCCATAACATTGTCTTCTCTATAGGAAGCTTCATTTCCATAGAATGAGCACCCTTAGGTACCCAAAATGCATGGCCATCAGATGTAGCTGCAACATGCTTCTTCTTTGCACAATCTGATGGTGAGGATGAAGAATCTGAAGGTCTCTTCTTTGATACATCAAAGGAGCTATTGGATTGTATAGTGCATGCATCCTATAACTTGTAGGAAAATGTGTACCTTGGAATTTTCACACTTTTTTGGGCCCACATTGCTTTATTTATCCTTATTTATATCTTAATTGGTTCTATTTTACATCCACAAGCCTAATAAATTATATCTTTTTATGGCTAATCCTGACAAACATCAAAGGATAAATGATAATTTAATGATTTTGGTTGTGTTTCCTTAATTTTGGACTGGGACTAAGATGCCACTTAGTGCGTCTTTGTCCTCCAAAGGTCTTGGGACCCTCTTTTCAAGTGCACCTTAAATGGGTCTCTCTTTGGAGTATTTGCCCTGAGTTTTGAGCCTTGAGACTAAGACGCCACCTAAGGCGTCTTAGTCCCCCTTTTATTATTTTTGGGATTTAATTTCAAATCTTGGCAGAATTTAGCCTCCTTTAATTAATGAATTCATATGTCGGCTTGGTTTGGTGTAATTCCGGGATATTAAGCATGGATAAGTATAAATACAAGGTTCTTTCACTCATTTCCACATCAAGAATTTTGTGAGAGCATTCCTTATAGAATAATTGAGTTCACAAGAGAATTCAAGAGAAATTCATCAAGCATTTAGAACCATCATCAAGATTCAAGCATCATGTCAAAGATATTCTTGTATCATTTTTGTTTTTGAGCTAACATTTGTGATGTAGGGTTTTGATTCAAGCAAGAAATTCAAGTTAAGATCTATCAAACATTCCTTTGATTCAAGATCTACATTCAAGCTAGCCATTTCACACAAGTTTGTAGATTTCATAACAAGGGTTTGGTGATTTTCAATATAGCATTTTTTGCATCCATCAATTCTCAGGTTCATTATTCTATTTCATTCCAAGGTTTAATTAGCAACAAGGGGTTTGACCAAGGAAAACTCCCATTTACTGAAAATCAAAAAGTTTTTCTTCTCTTGTGTGTTTGTGTTTGCAGATTTATGTTGAAGACTTGAAGATCATTTGAAGTGCAAAGTTGTAAAGTTGCAAAGTTGTCATCTTCACAGAAACTCACCTACAAGCTAGATTTGGAAGTTTCAAAACCTAAGATCTAAGAAAAAGGAACTGCAAACTTGGAGCCTTAGGATCACATTTAGAGATTTCAGAAATTCAAGAAAGGACTAAGTTGGCAACAAGGGAATCTTAGTCCTTCGAAGGGTACATTGCAGAGATTCCTTTGGATTTTGTTCTGTCATCTGAAGATTCTTCATCTCCCCCAAAAAATAGCAATGGGACTAAGACAACTATAATGGCGTCTTAGTCCTCCCTGGAATATTTTGATAGAATTTTTGCATTTCTAGAATCCTCATCACATTTCTAGACATCCCAGGTACACATATCCCAACTTTTTATTGCTTAATTTCATCATTTGAACTCATTATTTGGCTTGCATTGCTAGGCTTTGTAAGTTGAATGATAAATTGTCTTTTCCAAGATTTTGCTTGGCGGTGAACCCCTCAAAGCTTAAAGAACCCCTTCCTAGGTCTTCCTTGTTGAGAATTGACTAATATTTGGGGTTGATATTCAATCCAATTTGGGATCCTAGGGAATATTTGAAAGACAATTTGGGAAGAGTAGTGTTATATGACCTAGGCCATAAAGCACCCTTTTCCCCTATTGTTCATTTTGGTGAACCCAATGTTTTTGAACATTCATTTTTTGATTTGGAGTTCATTAAGATCCTATATCTAGGTTGCATTCATTCTTGCATTGCATCTTGCATTAGTGAATGTGTATCAAGGGTTTCTCACATTTGCATTAGTGAAAGTGCATATAGGTTGCATTTTTGCTTTCTTGCATCATCTTATCTCATTGAAAAAATAAAAATTGCATTGTCAATCATCCTAATTGCATTTAGGAACATTGTTATTGCATTCAAAATTGAAAAAAATTGCATTCAATTTTGTAGTCAATTGCTTGTCATTAGTCACTTTTTCTTGCATTCATTTGCACACTTTTTTGTTTCTAAACATCAAGTCCCTGAGTAGGCAACCTAGGAACACTGTAAACAATCCAAATTTTATTATTTTTCTAAAAAACCTCTACTAGGACTAAAACGCCGTTACTGTCATCTGAGTCACTCTGTAGGTTTTTGGCTTAGAACCCTCTCTGTGTTGTTTGTTGTCTATTCTAGTTTTTGGAACCTCAAATTCCTTTAGTAGGACCAAGATGCCCTTGCTGGCAGCTTAGTCCCCATTGAGTTTGAAGCTACAATTTTTAGGGTTTAAATATGCTTTTCTATGCTTCTATTTGCCACTTTTAGTTTTTTGTTATAGTTTGCAGAATTACTGTTACTCCGATTTCTTTCATCTCAAGTGTATTTTGAAATCATTTCAATTACAAGCATCATTAGATCTGAAAATGCTCACATTTTTGAAACTTTGTATAATATGGATAAAAGTACTTTTTACTTTTTCATATACAATGTTTATATTCATAAAATTTTGCATAAGTTTGATAAAAGTTCTTCACTTTTGGATATACATTGTTTGCATTCTTAAAGTTTTGCATACATTGGATAAAAGTGTTTTACATATTTGGATATACATTGTTTACATTATTAAAGCATTGCATGATATGATTAAAATTTCTTTTCATTTTTGGTTAAATAATTTTAGTACCTTACCTTTCTAGGCACACTAAGAAAATGTTCATATCCCCTCCCTATGAGAGTGTTTTAGTGAAATCGAATACAACCTTGGACAATCCTAACGATCATATTCATTCTTCTCCTAATATCTTTTCTATTGGGGAAGAAGATATTTTGGTGTTAGAAGAACCAATCAATGAGAGTTTTGAGAATCCTAGTTGTTTCTCTCCTTCTACCTCTCTTATTAGGCATGGCATTGATGAACAAGAAAAAAAACCATAGGTAATCATGATGGCCACATAACACAACAAGAGACCATTGAAACTTCAACTAGTCTACATTCATCTCCCAACATATTCACCTCTTGTGACAATGTTCTAGAGGATTAAAGCGTAAGTGAAGATATGTTGTTGTTGGATGATCAAAAATTTAAGATCTATGACAATCCTCTGTATGATCCCTCTCTTATTTTGGAAGACATTATAGGACAAAGGAATGAAATTATGGATAATCATGATAGTTACATTTTTTCTTCTCCTAGTATCTCTCCTAGTTGTGAGGAAGATTCCTTGGTGTTAGAAAATACAACCAATGAAAGTCATGAGGTAAAAATTCTTAAACAAGATAATGACATCATTGATAAGCAAGATAATTCAACCATTGATCATTTCTCTACTTACGATGAATTAATTTTGCAGGAACCAATCCTTGAATGTCAAGAACATTTGATTTCTAGTTCTCCTAAAAACTCTCCTACTAAGGAAGATATCATGATGGAAGAAAATGAGAACATTAACAATAGTAATTCTTTAGGTGAACATGAGGAAGTGACATTAGACTCCTCTTCACTAAGCGATCATGAAAATAAGGATAATTATTCTAAGGTTATGCACATTAGATACCCCTTGAAGTACTTTCCTGAGCCTAAACTTATCATTTATCCACCCTCTCAAAAACCACAAGTTCAAAACAAACCCATCCTTATCCTCAAACCACCTAAGAACAATGTTTTGCAGCAACCGAGTTACACCGTTGCTCATACATACAACACTAGGAACAATTCTCAACCAAGATAACCACCTTCAACATCCCTCCCATTGCCTAATCCTATCTTGCCTAGTGCCCCTTGTTTTCCTTCACAAAGTGGAAAGGAGTATAATCTTGTCGAACAACTTAAGAATACTCTTGCTAAGATATCTTTATGGGACCTTATTCAAGCCTCCCCTCACTATCATAACATGATTCAAAATTCCTTACAAAAAGTTCCTATCTCTTCTAATGTGCAACCAAATGACATAGCAACCCTGATTCAAGGAATAAATGTTGACATTGTTTTCCACCAAAGTGAACTCCCTCCTTTTCAAGTGCAAAAACAACATGCAACTTTCATAATAATATCTCGATATAAAAGGAAAAGGATAAAGATAACCCTTGTTGACAATGGCTCAGCCCTTAATGTGTGTAGTGTGACCCTTTTGGATAGGCTTGGCATTGATAAATAAAAAATTCAACCTAACTCATTATCTATTAAGGGATTTGACAATGTCAGAAAATAACCACTTGGTGTGATCACTTTGCCTATTACAACCGGGAAGGCCACATTAGAAACACTGATCCATGTTATGCCTCATGATCTTTCATACAATCTCCTTTTAGGTGGATCGTGGATTCATGCAATGAATGGGGTGCCTTCTACTCTTCATTGTAAAATGAAGTATATCTATTGTAACGAAGTGTACATACTCAAAGCGACCCTGAACCAAATAGTTGTTTGAACATTGACAATTTAAACAAGGAGAATCCTTTGGAAACATTAACACCAACTACACAAGTGGAACCCGTGCAATAGAAAGACAAAGAAAAATATATTGAGGAAGTTACAAAGCTATTAGAAGATGATTGGGGTTCCTTAGACTTTGAACCTACATTCATGGGAGAATACAAGATCATAAACAAAGGCTCTGGAAAAGGAAAAGAAAAAGTGGTAATGTCAACACAAAATTTGGATTACCCTTCGAAAGCATCCACCTCAACCACTTTAGAAGAAGAAGCAAATTATATGGAAAATTTTAATGAGATAGACTATCAACAACCACTGAATCCAAAATAGATGAAGAAAATATATGGAAAAGGTTATGAAATGATTAAACAATTTGGTTATTTAGTGGAAAAGGGTGTGGTGCTATAGAATAAGGTATCCATGTCCCTATAGAGCCTCAAACACAAGAAAATACTAGTGGTCTTGGTTATTGTCCTTTGATAGAAATAAACAAGCCTTCACTCAACATCAACACTCTCACAAAAGATTCCTCTAAGTTGACTTTAATAATAGTGCATCCTGAATTGATAAAAACTAGTGGTCTTGATTGTTATCATGTGAAAGAAATAGAAAAGTCCTCACTTAACATTAATGTCATCATGCAAAACACTAATGATTTGAATTCATTAGATTTTACACCTTTCTTTAAAGAAGAGTACAAAATCTCGCAATCTAAAGAGTCTTGTGTAAGTATGACATCCTGTACTAAGCAAGAGATATCTTTGTCACAAAACAAAGCAACATCTCCTACTTTTGATCAAGAGAGTATCTTGTTGAGACTCCTCCAAGATCGTTTGATATCCCTCCCTCCAAGAACACAAAATAAATTTTACTACAAGAGTTCATTTTGTGCATAACATAGAGTTCATGGTCATTCTACTAATGAATGTAAGGCTTTGAGTAGTAAAATAAAACATCTTAAGGAGTTTGGTGCTCTTCCTTATGTGGGGGCACCTAATTCCTCTAATTGATACTGATTTTCACTCTAGCATGCATTTCATCAATCATTATGGCTCACCCTTGTCCTGCACTAAGTGGGGGCAAGGGGTTAGGTAGCCTTGTCCTCATATGTCATTTGTTTATTGTCTCTTTTGGCTAGTTGACTGCCTTCCATGTATATGTAAGAGCAAGCTTGGGATGTGGATGACATGCCTTAAGTTGGCTCACATGTGACATACTTATTCATGTTGTATTTTGATTCTGAAACATATGAATTGGCATAGGGCTTTCCGAATAAGATCTCATGTCTTCTACTTTAAAGCAATTTCTCACATCAATGATGTTAGCAACTGCTTTAAAGTGGGGGCATACATTGACACTCATGTTTCATTGTGTGATTTTCTTTTTTCTTGTGATGCGTCCTTTTTCTTGGTGGTTTCATTGTGTTTGATTTCCTCTGAGAGCATGATATTTATTTGACTTGTCCTCCCTTGGAGACATTAGGCACAATGTTCCCTAAGAAGAGACCTTACATGAACTAAGCAAAATACCTTCAAACATCCCTCTTTCTTGTTGTTTTGCATTGTACCTTATTAAAGTCATTGAGGTATGGCTTTGATATGGTCCCTTGGGGCTCACCTAGTGAACAACTAGCTTCACTAGCCCTTGTGAGTGTGCCTTTTATTTCTTTTTTCTTTATCATAGTCATGGGGGTATGAATTTGATATGGACCTCTAAGGCCTCACCTAGTGGACAACTAGCTTCACTAGCCCTTGTAAGTGTGTGTTTTGTTTGCATAGTGGACAATGAGTTCCACTTGTAAACCTCTTTTGGATAAACAACCTAGACCTGGTCCACAACACATTGGATGACTAGTTGAAGCTTGATCCATTGCATTTTATTTTTTCCTCTTTCCTTTTTCTATCTTTGATGATGTATGTTTGCAATTTGGTTATGGATTCATATATCATCCGCATGCGTGTTCCTTTATGCCTATGTTGGTCTATCATAGGATCTTGATCCTGGAGGCTTGGCCACCCTCTTGGTTATTGTCATCCTATCTTACTAGCATTTGTACATTTGAACCCCTCTTGATTGAGTGGCTAGCTACTTTAGTGAGTTTGAAGCAAGTTCATCCTCTCACTAAAGTGGGGGCTAAATGTAGTGTAGGAAAATGCATACATTGGAATTTTCACACTTTTTTGGGCCTTCCTTGCTTTATTTATCCTAATTTATGTCTTAATTAGTCCTATTTAGCATCCACAAGCCTAATAAATTATATCTTTTTAGGCCTAATCCCGACAAAGATCAAAGGATAAATGATAATTTAATGATTCTAGCTATGTGTCCTAGATTTTTGGAATGGGACTAAGATGCCACCTAGGGAATCTTTTTCCTCCAAAGGTCTTGGGACCCTCTTTTCAAATGCACCTTAAATGGGCCCCTCTTTGGAGTCCGTGCCTCAATTTTTGAGCCTCGGGACTAAGAGGCCATCTAGGGAATCTTAGTCTGCCTTTGGTTATTTTTGGGATTTAATTTCAAATCTTGGTGAGATTTAGCCTCCTTTAATTAATGAATTCATATGTCAGCCTGGTGTGGTGTAATTGCAGGATATTAAGCATGGATAAGTATAAATACAAGCTTCTTTCACTCATTTTCACATCAATACTTTTGTGAGAGAATTCCTTATAGCATAATTGAGTTCATAAGAGCATTCAAGAGAAATTCATCAAGCATTTAGAGCCACCATTAAGATTCAAGCATCATGTCAAAGATATTCTTGCATCATGTGTATTTTTGAGCTAACATTTGTGATGTAAGGTTTTGATTCAAGCAAGCAATTCAAGTTAAAATCTATCAAGCATTGCTTTGATTCAAGATCTACATTCAAGCTAGCCATTTCACACAATTCTGCACATTTCATAACAAGGGTTTGGTGAGTTGCAACATAGCATTTTGTTCATTCATCATTTCCCTTCATTATTCTATTTCATTCCAAGGTTTAATTAGCAACAAGGGGTTTGACCAAGGAAAACCCCCATTTACTAACAATCAACAAGTTTTTCTTCTCTTATGTGTTTGTGTTTACATATTTAGGTTGAAGAATTGAGGATCATTTGAAGTGCAAAGTTGCAAAGTTGTAAATGTTTCATCTTCACGGAAAATCACCTACAAGCCAAATCTGGAAGTTTCAAAACTTGAGATCTGAGAAGAAGTACCATTAAGCCTCAGGATCACATTAAGAGATTTCAGAAATTCAAGACATGACTAAGTCGGAAACAAGGGTGTCTTAGTCCTCCCAAGGGTATTTTGCATAGATTCCTTCAGATTCTATTCTGGCATTTCAAGATTCCACATCTCCCCCAAAAAATAGTAGCGGGACTAAGAAAATAGTAAGGGTGTCTTAATCCTCCCTAACATATTTTGATAGTATTTTGCATTTCCAGAATCCTCATCACATTTTCAGACTTCCCAGGTACACACATTCCAACTTTCTGTCACTTAATTTCATCATTTGCACTCATTATTTGGCTTGCATTTCTATGTTTTGTAAATTGAATGTTAAATTGTCTTTTCCAAGCTTTTGCTTGGTAGTGAACCCCTCGAAGCTTAGAGAACCCCCTCCTAGGTCTTCCTTGTTGATAATTGACTCACCTTTGGGGTTGATAGTTAACCCAATTTTGGATCCTAGGGAATATTTGAATGAAAATTTGGGATGAGTGGTGTTATATGACCTAGGCCATAAAGCACCATTTTCCCTTATTGTTCACATCTAGCTGAAATAGAGTCCCAATATGAACCCCCTTAGCTAACACGATAGATCCTCTAGTCATCTTGCATCCTCTATCAGAGAAAATAACTTGCACTCCCAAATCATTCAGTTTAATTATAGAAAGTAGGTTTTGCACCAAACCCGGGATATGCAAGACACCATGAACCCTTTCACTCTTCCATCAAGAAATATGATTTTGACTCTTGCATGGCCAACAATCTTTAGGTGAGAGTCATCACCCAAGTACACCTCTCCACCATCAAACTCCTCATACTTCAAGAACCAATCTCTATGAGAATTCATGTGAAAGGATTCACCCAAATCTATCAACCACATATCATCTGATGCATGGGCTGTCAAGGCTGCAATAGATTCTTCTTCATCATCTTGGGATGATTTCTCAGATTCAAAATAAGAGAAAGACTTTTTTGTCTTCTTGTCCTCCTTGCAATCTTTCTGAATGTGACTAGTTTTGCCACAATTCCAACATTTTTCCTTGGACTTCTTACTAGGAGAATTTTATCTCCCCAGAGACTTTGACTTAGAATTCTTGTATTTTGTTTTGCTTCTCTTTTGGTCTTCCATGGACTGCAAGGGACTCCTTGGCCATCTCAGAAGACTTCCTTCACATCTCCTCAGATAGTAATAAGGAAACAACCTTATCCATCTTCAAGGTGGAAGTAGTGCTTCGAATAGCCATTACCAAGTGATCCCAAGAGTCTGACAACAAACACAAAAGGAGCATGCAACGGTCTTTTTTATCTATTTTATCTCCAATGGAACCCAATTGTGTAACTAACATGTTAAATGCCTTGAGATGATCTTCTACGGACCCTCCATCTTCCATTTTCATAGAATAAATATTTTTTCTTAGGAAAAGCTTGTTTACCAGGGATTTATCCTGATAGAAATCACCAAGCTTCTTCCAAAAAGAAGAAAAAGTTTTCTCTTCATGGACATTCAGGAGGAAAGAATCAGCCAAACAGAGTCTAATAAGACCCTTGGCTTTCCTATCCACAAGATCCCAATCCTCTTGTTTCATGCCTGAAGGTTTGGTTCCAAAAATTGCAATCCATAAGTCTCGGTCTACTAACATGTCTTCCATTTTGAGTTTCCAAAACTCAAAATTACCACCGTTAAATTTTTCCATCTCAATCCTCCCAGATGTGCTTGCCATATCTTTCCTACAACAAGGTAACGAGACACACACTTCTGCAAAAATCCGAGTAAAACAAAATTAACTCAAAAAACTCTTCTACCCAACAAAGGAACCAAGGTTGGCCAGACTTTGATACCAACTGAAAGGAAGCTAGGTGAGAGTAAACAACTTCCTACACCAATCTAATTAGAGGAGAGTTACAAAAATTTCATTTACCACCTTTTACTATTACAATAAGAGAAGTACATACATAGAATAATAGAAGTAGAACAAAAGAAAGCATAAAAAAGTGACACCAAATATACATGGGGAAAACACTTTCAGGGAAAAATTCCCACCCTCCAAAAGCACAATACTTTCTCTATCACTTGAAATAATGGTTACAAGATATCACCAAGTACAAGCTTCTTGAACAAGTGCTTTAAAAAAACACCTATTCTGGAGTGATATTGGTAGCATTTTGTTACCTAAAAAACAAACTATGCATTCTACAACTTGAAAGACACTCAATAAATAAAGTGATAGAAGCTTCAGGAAGCATCTAGAAGGTGATGGCTATCCAAATCCAAAAGGTACAATTTTCAATGCCTTAGACATGTATTTGGACACATGTTCAATATTCCCTTACACTCCTTACACTTGTCAAACATGCATATAGTCTTCTTCCAAGCTTGGACACCTAGAATATGCTAAAAATAGTTTATGACAAATGCCTTACACATTTTACAACTATCATAGAATCTGTCATAGTTGACAACACTTACAGCTATAAGAGAATCTATCATAACTAAAAATAGTTGATTCTCTTACATCTTGTCATTACCCAACTTAGGTGCCAAATTTCACCTATGCATTCAAACATGCCTTATGACGTATCATATAATCTATCATATGTCATAGATTCCAAAGTGGGATGCCTATGTCCACTTGGGATGATGATGTGTCATCTAGTCACCTCCAACGAGGATGCCACCCAATCAGTGGGTCCCAATTTGTGACATGGCACCATAGGAAATTAAATAATACAAATAAATACATAAATTACAACAATTAAATCAATGTTAGGACTCTAAGGTTGAGACACCTTAATCCCAACACCAACTAGAGAATAGAGGTCCATACTATAAATATATCACATCATTTAATGAAATAGGAAATGCTAGGTTAGTCAGATGAAAACTTTGATAGAGAATCAAAGATGCAAGGATGGATGGGCACTTGAATGTAGATACTAACCAAATCGTGGGTATTAATAAGCTATTATGGAAATATTATTTTGTCATTAAATCTAGTCCTAACAAGTATGAAACCATACTACAATCCAAATGGAAAAGTGATCCTTTTTCAATTATTCAATTAATCAATTATAGTACAAATATGGACAACATTAATCATTTATATTTGTGTCAATTCATTATTCATTTATTTAAATAATTATTTATAATGCAAATATGGGCATCATTGATAAAAATGATATGTATTAACTAAATATCTATATAGGCATACATATCAATATATGTTGACATAAGTGAAACATATATACAAGTTCAAGTCATATAGGCTTACAACAATATCATATGGGTATACAATGTCTCATATATGTAATACAAAATATATGTTCAAACATACCATATAGGTATACAACAAAGACCCTAGTACATAATCGTTTTCCTCTAGGAAAAGGAAATAGATCACGAGTTGCCTTTGACCATTGGGGGATGGAGATGTATATGATGGTGGTCTCCTTTGAACTTGTTCACTCAACCTCATATTTAAAGATGCTTGGAGTCCCACCTAATACAATAAAAATTATAGACATTAGTATATAGAAATTATATTATAAAATGAAATATAACAAAATAATCACTTACCACATACAAATAATCACTTTGTTCATCCAAAATAGGGGAATTCTCATGATCTAGAGTTGAAAATCCCTATGGAAACCATAAGATAACAATTAAAATACAAATGAATATCATTTGATTTTTCAATAATAGACAAATAAAAGAACAAATACAATGTGAAATTTACTAATCTACCTCATACCTTTTTCAAAGACATCGAACTCACTACTATTGCAACAACACCATGCTCCACTATCTTATGAATATTAGAAGGAGTTTCTACTTGCATCATCTGAAAATGAAACAAAATTATTCAATTACATAAACTACCTGAGTGAAAGTTCTCCATATTACCTAATATTGAATTTGTTGGGAAAATGTGTCTAAACCTTGCAATTATATATGGTTTATTATTGATAGGATGTATGTTGGTATGTGACAACTAATCATGCAAATATTGTACACTCATAGCAAGATGTGGGGTTTAGAGCATCACCCAAAAAAAGAAATTGCTGACAAGTCAAGGTTTTTTCACGTTGACACATCAAGGTTTTTTCTCGTTGACATGTCAAGGTTTTTTCGTTAACACGTCAAATGAAAAATGACCTTGTAAAACCCTAATTCTAGAAGGTTCCAAAAATATTGTTATGAGTAGCTAGGATGTAAGTAGACGAGGGTGTATTCTGAGAGTTTGATAGTGGTCATGTTGTCTCTTGATCTCTAGTGGTGATACTCTTGTGAGAAGCTTTCTCTGCAAGTATATTGTAATCTTTTGATTTCTGAATAATATATTGGATGACTTTTGGAGTGTGGGATTTCTCTCTCGAAAGGGTTATCCCCACATAAATCATTGTGTTGTGGTATGCATGATATTTGTGTTTATTTCTATTTAAGTTTTTGTAATTGTTCAAGATTTATTAAGTTTTGCTTTTTTCTCCTCTCAAGATTAGTGTAGGAAGTTGTTCTGCTACCTTATATTCCTCACAATTTTTTTACAAAAATACTTAAAGGGAACAATATGGGTTAATTAAGACCTATTAGTGATGATGTAAATGTTAAATAGGGCTTGGGACACATAATTCAATGTGAAAGTGTGATTAAATACACTTTACAATACTAAAATTAGGCCCACATAGCCTAGAAGGGCACAAAAACCAATGTGAATGTGCAAAACACATTACAACACTAGCTTATCATTAAGTTTACATTAAGAAGCTTATAGATTGATGTAATAATATTATTAAACACATTTTATATTGTTTAATTAGGGAGAAATAGGTTAATTAAGTCTAGAAAATCTTGAAATTCCTTTACAAGATGTCGTTAAAAGCATGTTATTTGATTTGCAAGGGCCCAAGAACTAGTGTGGACACATAAAATTCCTCACAACACTATATTAAGGTCTCATTAAGTCCAATTTATCATTAATTAATCCCATGTCAAGCAAAGGGTCCTTTTTTCTACAACACAATCCCTATGCCGTCTCTTTTCTTTTTCTACGATTTAGTACCCAAGAGAAACTAAAAATCCCCTTTAGGATTGTGGCCCCAAGCAAGAACATCTACCTCCTCTAAGGAACAAAAAGGTTAATCAACCAAAATAGAAGGGTAGCATAGGAATATAGTTCTCCTCCTAAAGGATAACTACTGAAATATTTCTAGTGATAGATTAGAGAATCCCATTAATATTCCCCACCAATCAAAAACTCTTAAAATTAGGATCTTTAGACCAAATAGCGTCTATTAAGAATTTGTTCAAAGGGAGGGGATGAAAGTAGGAAGTTAGGTTTGGTTGAAGAAGGTCCCAAGAGTTAATACAATAAAGAGGTCTATAGTTGGAAATGGTGATTGAGAATTTTCCCCTTTTAACAAGTGAATCACCCTTCTTTATGGTATTTTAAACGATGAAACCTTTCCTAATAAAAAATATTCTTGGAACATTATTAACATTATCACCAACCAAGATGGAGGCCTTAGAAATAAAATTATTTTTCTTATCATAGGATGATTGGATATGAACTAATAAAACCTAAAAGATTTGGCTATTCACTCAACCACTCAAATGAAAATCTTCTCTGTGATTCAAAAATATAAATTTTTTTATTAACAACACCAACCGTGTAGGAAGGTGAAAAATTAATTGATACCACTAGCTTATATTTTTAAAGGTCAATAACATATGATCAAATGAAATTCATAGATTATAAAGTACGTATAGAAACCTAAAATCAAATTAATTAAAAAGTATAAAGCATACTTAAAAACTATGTAGAACCTTAGTCATTAAACAATATTCAATTACAAATTATTTTAAAATTAAAAATTCTTTGTATTACCTAAGTGAAAGTTTGATGACCACCACCACTTCGAGGTGTTGATGTTGAAGGTCCAACATTAACCTATTCAACATCCAAAGTGAGATATAAGAATACCATTCTTATAATATTTAACTATTCACATGTAATATTTATAATTCTTTACTAGTTTTTGAAAGAGGAAAAAACGAGTTTTATAGGGACCCAAAACCACAAAGTTACAAATAAAAGAGATAAAACATCAAAGAAGCCAGAAACAAAGAGGTTGTAGAGAGGATTTTAAAATAACAAAGCAACAACCACCAAAAAAGGCCAGCAAGGGCCACAAAAAAGAACCCAAAAAGACCAGACAAAACACCAGCAACAACTAAGCTTGGGACTTTAAAATTTTCGTTGTCTCAACTTCCATGTTGTTCATCTCCTAAACCCCCCTCTTTAAGATCTGGACCATCTAGGAAGTAGGAGGAACTTTCCTCTTAAGGTTGGCACGGGTCCTCTTCGATATTCCTTGGTCCTCATTCTTGCTTTTATCCTTGTCCCCTTCCAGGTCAACAACTAGCGAGCCTTGTTGCGACTTTTCCAACTTTTCAGACATTGCATTAATGATAATGGCATTGTGCCTTACCATTCTATGGTTTTGTTCCACAACAAATTTCATATGTTTTTTATTATAACAATTTCAGCTTCCAGAGTCTTATACTTGTCCTCAATGTCATCATCTCTCGTCCTAGTATTGTTCTTTTTCTGTTTTCCTTCTTCATTGTTCAGAGTTGACAACTTCAGTTCCAGTTCCTCCAACTTGCTATTTAGAACCATGTTTCTAAGATTAAGATCACTGATTTCTTGATAGGCCCATTTCATAACCCTGAAAATATCACCAACGCCACATCTAGCAGAGGCAAGGATATCTCCAGATTGATCTTGATCTAAAATGAGGTTGAAATCATCTGGGTTAGTGGAGCTAGGAAATCTGGTTTCAACATCTCTGACAGAGGTAAGAAGGGTAGAAACAGAATCTCTACTAGCTTCATGGTTCTCAGTATGGTCCTCTAGAGAGTTTGTAGAGTAGGAAACCAACTTTTTGGTAGGGGTTCACCCTTGAGAGCAGGTTTCTTTAAAGGGGTCGGGCAGCTAGGGTAATTCTCAGGGTTAAATTTCATGTGTTGGGGTTTACAAAGATGGGTTTTCTTGCCAGAAAGGACAGGGGATAGATGGGCTTCAAAAATTCTCTTCGGGTTAGGCTTAGAATGAATCTTTGAGCCACCATTGTCTGTATCATAGTCCTTAGACACCGTGGAGGCAATCAGTTTGGATAAAGCTGGTAGGCTTTAATAATGTTCATAGATCAACCTAATAAGCCTAGGATGAAGAATAGGTTATCTCTTGGGATTTTTCTTGTGGTCCTCAAGGCTATTTCTCAACGAGCAGAACAAGTAATGGGGTAAAGAAATTTGTACCTTATGGTGGAAGTGGTTAAGGAGAGAAAAATGATGACCATAAACTTTGGTGAATCTCTTGTCCAAGGTAATATACTCCATAATGACATGGAACACCTTTCTCCAAAGTTCCTTAATGGATTCGATTTCGAAATAGTTGTTGGAAACTTTGACTAGTTTCAGTTTCTCCTTTTCTTTCTTTGGGAAATTGATTACCGCCTCGTCTAAAAACCTTCTATCACGATAAAATTTAATGCCCTTAGTGGACATTCCAGTCACCTCTCCTATGATTTTCTCATCTAGTTTCAACTTTCTCCCAAAGAGGATAATTTCTCCATTATTC
>VDFB02107164.1:0-24615 GCA_007258455.2 Sequoia sempervirens
TTCTACTTGGCTTCTTTATCTTGTTTTATATGGCATTCAATCTATCTTTCTGCATATCACAATTTGTTTTCAAACAAAGTGCATTTCCTTAGTTTTGCATTAATAATCCATCTCTTTTATCAGTTCTTGGCATTTAGGGAATTCTATTTAGACATATTTCAATCATATTTGCATTATTCTTGAGTGAACCACCTAATTTTTTGGGATACCTTTCTCCTTTTAGGTGCAAAACCCTAGAAGTGTAAGAGAGTCCCATATCCCAAAAATTTATGGTTCAATAACCAAAATGGTCTCACCTGATTCCAAAGAAGAGGAAACTATTGATATAGTAGAATGACTAGAAATCCACCAAAGAGGAGCAATCTTTCTTGGGTTCCAGAAAAGAGCCAAACCCCTAAAGCTCCCTTAAGAACCAATGCACTAACACTGGCCAAAGTACCAGATACGAGAAGCACACTAAAGCATGAGATCAACGGAAAGTTTAGTCTCTTAAACACAAAAAATGTCTAGAGAATGGACAGCGATCGAATCATGAATATCCTTTTGAAAGGAGGTGTTATTCAACACCCTTGCATTCCATGAGAGAACAATCATGGGCTTGAGATGAAGAAAAGTGAGCATCAATGGGTTTAATAGACCCAGACTCCACCAACAAATATCCAATACTCTTAATCTTCTCAAGATCCTTCTCACGACCACTTTTAGAAGAGTGCTCAGATGATCCCTTCATAAGCATGTGTTGTTGCACCCCCAAGGCTAGAGAATACCCCTTGCTCTTTCCAGAGACTAACCCCTCCTTTTCCAAATCTTCCAAAACAATATCATCATCATCCTACATAGGACCATTCAGAGACATCAGATGATCTTTCCCACCCTGTGAGAGATGAAGATCATGACCAGACTCTTGTCCCTGCCCAACATCACAACCCATACCAATAGCACCCAAAGGCACATCCGGCGGAATTCCATCCTCCAAGATGGAAGTGTCCAACACCTCAAACCGATTAAGGTCCTCTTCAATCTTCCTGTCCTTCATCGATCTCTTCTAACCACAACCCTTAGCTTGAAGCTTAACAGGCACAAAGCCATCTTTATCCAAAGCACCCTCCATCATGGAAGATTTCCCTTTATCCTCTTTACCAATGTTTGGAGTCAAAGATCAAGAGGTGGAATTAGGAGGAACTTTATTAATCTTAGAACATTGCTTATGAAGATGCCCATTCTCAAAACAAATCCAACAACGAAAAGGAAGAGATTCATAATCAAGTTGTTGAACCCAAGAAAAAGAACCAAGACAAATTTTGAGAGAATCTGGTAGGGGATGTTCAAATCTACCTCCACACAAATTTGAGCAAAAGAAATAACCTTCTTTTCAAGGGTTTGTTGAGCAACTGTAGTAGGCTTTCCAATAAGAGCAACAATCTGTTTTAAAATGTCTTCTCTCATAACTCCAAAGGAAGCCATGGCAAAGCGAGAAACCAAGCGAGAGCCTGCGACGACAAGTCTTGACTGAATTAAAAACCCATATGTCAAGGTTTGATAAACAAACCAACATGATTAAAAAGTAGGGTCCTCCCTCAAACTAATTCCTATCATCCATATTGGGGAAAATACCACCACAAAGTAATTGTTTTGCGACCAACATAATCTCCATGTGGGTGAAGCCACATAAGTGGTTTACACTTTTGAAGAGGAAGGAAATTTTGAATTTTTCCCATTCCTCATATCAAATGGGTTCGGCCGAACCCTAAGGCTCGACCGAACCATTGAATTGGTTCGGCCGAACCAATGAAATCCTCTATAAAAAATCATATTGAAGTGGGTTCGGCCGAACCTGGGTTCGGCCGAACCCCTTTAGTATGGCTAAAACAAAAAAACTTTCATTTAATTGCTTTTTTTAATTAAATGGATTGGTGGTTTGGCCCAGGAACATGGAGTTGATCGAACCTGGACCGACAGAACCACTCTTTTTTCACCCTTGCTTCCTAAGGCACCATAATTGTTGAAAATTTTGTGTTTCGAAGCTTGATTTTAGAATGAAAATGGAGAAGATATCAAAAACCCAACTAGTATTGGGTTCCCCTCAAAACGAGCTATCCAACGAATATAATTTTAGTATGTTTTGATTATATTATCTATCTATTTTTTAAGTTTTATTAAATACAGGTTTTTCACTGAAAACAAAAATCTCTATTCTGCACAAGTGGAAAAATAGAAGATTATAAAAAAAAAAAATTTAAAAATATGAGTGCACCAGATATTGGAGTCCTTGATCCAATAAAAAAAAATTGATACATCTGATAAAAGTTATCGTTATCACGATCGGCTATGTTTGAATTGTCATTTGATTGACTTGAAACTTGATTAAAGAAAAAATATTCAATAAAAACTATCTAACCAAAATTGGAAGCACTAGATATCCGGGTTAGAAATCTAAATTTGAAAAGAATTGGAATTTTATCCTTCATGGAAAAAAGTTATGCATTATCTGATTGTCGTCACTTTTAAAATGTTGTTTTTAGAAAAAACTAATTTTTGTGGGAGATGGAAAAAGAAGTGAAATTTGATTCCAAAAATTGAAAAAAAATATTTTAGAATCTACAGACAAAATATGACAAGACTCTAGTTTACATCATCTTCAAATTCCTTACGGTTTTAATCGCTATAGGTGCGAATGTGGAGATTGTGTTAAAAAAAAAACTCGGTGTCGGATTAGGCCAAAAGTGTAAACCACTATTGTGGGATCACCCATGTCTCCCTCAACATGCCATGAATGCCTAATCCAAGCATCCAAAGCCAACAAAGGAATATGGAGCCTAAGAAATTTTTATATAAGAGCATGTCTACTCCAATAAGAGACATCATCAGCAATAGATTCAGGAGAAATGACCATAACTGGCCTATCCTAGCTTCTGGGCAAACAACCATTCACTTTCTTCAACTTAGGACTCGCTCCCACATAAAATGACTGGCTCCTGAGCATTCAACCCCAAAGAAGAACCATTGTGAGACACACTACCACCAGCCACCACCAAACTGTAAGAGATCTTATTCTCTACCATAATCAAAACAAAATACCACTCCCAAACTCTTACCCAAACGAACAGCAAACACCCCACCCCAGAAAGTTGAAAGAAACCACCCCTGACTGCCGGAAAAAAACCACACCCCACCCCTAAATGCAACAAAACCCACCCCTGATAACAGAAGAACCACTCCCTAAACGTCAAACACCACCCACCTCCTAAACGTAGCCACCAAATGGACATGCAGGCAGTAGAAGATGCATGCAAACCCTTGTTTTGATTAAGAGAAAAATGGGAAGGGCCCATGCCCATACATGACAGTCGTCAAGGAAAATGGAACAAATCTCACCAAAGGTGAGACAAAAAGAAACAAACAAATACCAACAAAGCTTTTGACTGAAGCTAGGAACCGGAATGAAACAAGAGGCTAGGGATGTAACCCTGTACAATCAAGCTTAACCAGTAATTCATGAGAAACAAAACTAGAAGAGGTAGAGGAGGGACCTTTACGCCTTCTATGAACAATGGTCCAAGAAATGCTATCGTCAGGACACCCACTACAAGGGAGAGTAGAGGACTCTCCCAAGGGGAGACCAAGAGAATCAAAAGGGACAACAAGAGGACTATTAGGAGAGCGAAAACCTCTAGCCCTAACAAAAACTTGGGGCAAGGTAGAAGTAGTCAGAGGAGTCGAAGGAGCGCATACAAGATCATTTCCAAGGACAACAGCACAAACCAAATGCATGCTAGGAGAAAAAGGCTCCCCATAAGCTTGGGGGAAGCCTCCTTACAAGAGACAGAAGTCAAAATAGTTAGGAGATTGTCATTTTCATCCTTCCACCAAGTTGTTGCACCCTTCTAGTGTTGGAGAGAGCAAGCCAAAGCCAGGTGACTAGTAGCAAAACAACGATGGCACCTAAAGGTGAGACCCTCATAATTGATCGGTTAATACCAAGGTTGATCCCCGACCAACAAAACCACCTCTTCATGGAGAGGAAAAGATATTCAATATCCACCAAAAATTGAGCACATGTAGAATGGCCCATAAAGTAAGTGACATCATCAATTTTTAAAAAGCAACCAATTGAGTTACCAATGGCTTTAAAGCAAGTATCCTCCTAGAACTGAAGGGGGAGATTTAGGGTTCTAACGGGCATACCAAATGCATGTTGAGTGGTTCAATAAGGGGATTGATGGAAGATGATCTATATGATAGATTCTAAGTTGAATTAAATTTGAGAACTCATTCAACTCATTGTCTAGATGGCTTCACCAACGCTAAAGTGTTCACCATTAGCTTGTTACTTTTGTTCTTGAGTTTATCACATAGCTAAAGCATTTTGATCTAGAATGGAACATACCATGTAGATATTTGTGAATGGCACCATTGATTCCTACATTCTTTAATTTACAATGTCAACCTACTCATATATTTTTAAAATTAAAATAAATGAATCAAAATATGATTTTTTAAATAAAATTGTTCCCAAAATCACATAACCATAAATTGATAATAATAAGAATGGCTAAACAACCGATACTATAAAGTCTATATTGGGAGGGGGGTTTCTAACCATCTAGGTTGCTCCAACTTCCACCAAGAAAATATTTTTTATCATCAATGGGATCCCAACTATTGAGAACATTATGTTCATTTTCTTGAGGTTGCTAGTCATAGAAATGAACTAGAGCATCAAACAAATGATTTATAGATTTAGAATTGTGCATTTGACATCACACTACACTAGTCATAACTAAATTGTTAAATTAACTAGTGATATCTATCATAACATATCTTTATCAAATTTCAAAATAAATACCATTATTTAATATAATTTTATTTTATTATTTGCATTTGATTCAATCATAACTCAT
Organism: Sequoia sempervirens; assembly: GCA_007258455.2. Classification (NCBI taxonomy): domain Eukaryota; kingdom Viridiplantae; phylum Streptophyta; class Pinopsida; order Cupressales; family Cupressaceae; genus Sequoia; species Sequoia sempervirens. The sequence goes on from VDFB02107164.1 coordinate 4,902, forward strand.
TTATCTAGCATAAGATATATTTTTTAAAAAAAATTATTTAAATTATTAGTCTAGATAATTTGAATAGGTTATTTAGTTATTTATTTTCCTTTAAAATTGGATAATGTGTATTTCATACTTGAATGACATAAACAAATCTTTCACTAAATCTAGGATAAATAAATGTAATCAATAGATAGACTTAGATCTTATAGAGCTAGTATGAATCATGTTATGGAGATAAAAGTTCTATATTAAATAACGAGGCTTAGCTTTGGGTTAGATAAAGATTTGACAATGATAGATAACACTACTTTTTCTTATGTGCTAGAAAAATAGATTTTTTTCAAATGATTGTCTATGGACTATGAATTTTATTGTACATTATAGCAAGTCATTTTATGTCTACAACAATAAATGGTGGGATCATGGATCTAAACCCTATATAAAAATATGAATATTGTTGAAAATGAGGTGTTTTCTTAGCTTAATGCTTTGTAAAACTTTAATATTTATAATCTAAATAGGCTTTTCCTTTGTTACATATTATTTGTGGGCGATTATCTTGATTAATCCATTTTATTATTTGTAGAATGTAGATAAAAGTTGATAGAAGAAATAGATAGGATATTAGAAGGATTACACAAGCATGTACCATGGAGAAACCCTTCCAAAAAAACTCCACCAAATTATTCTATTATTCAATCTCTGAATTACAATAGCTCCAATTCTTGCTTGAGAATGTTTCTTCTGTCTTTACCAATCTTCTTCACACCTGCAATAACAATTATAAAAACTCTATTCAACTTGAATGAGATATAGAGACAATATGCAACCTTGTAATCTCCAAAAGGTGATAATTACAATGCGCAAGCTCAAGCCCTTGAAAAGGTACGCCATATTACTTCAAGTTGAGTTATTCAGTGAAGACTAAAGCTTACAACATGTGCTTCATGCATTTGGGCATCCCAAAATGAAGCTACAACTTCTCCTTCACTTCGGTGATAATTCCAAAGCTCTTCCTCAAAGTTGGCACCCTTAAGTAATCCTACTTAACTGAGCCTTCAAAAATATATTATCATGCATGAGAGGTAAATCCAATAAAGCATCTTGGGCACCCAAGTTGGCTCCAAGTGATTTATAGTTAAGCGCAGTATTGCTCGCACCATTCATGCAAGAATGAATCATCCCATGTTAGCTGGAGGTAGTCCTGTCGGGCACGGAATTTGGCCCGGTCACCCACACTGTCATATGAAAGTTTATAGCCGGTTTGGTCATTTAAATGCACAGTAAAAGATTGTTTATTTATGGTGCCATATAAATCCTTTTTATAGTACAATATCTTGAAAAATCAAAAAACAATGATAATTATTACTAATAAATATAAAAATCTCTTGTTATAATTAACAATTAACAAAAGTTTCTAAGTTTATATTAAAAACAAATCTTGTTAAATATATTAAAAGTTAAAAATAATTATATTCTATTTTGAAAAGATTCTAAATTAATATATATTTTTATAATAATAGTATAAATCACATATATTAATATAAAAAAATAATAACTATTATAAAAATGTCAAAAAAAATTAAATTCATATTAGAAAATATTCAAAAAAGTTATATTCTATTCTAAATTAATTTATCTTTTTATAATAAAAATTATAAAATGATATATAGTATAAATTAAAATACTATATTACATTTTGCTTATAATAATTTTTTACGGTTTAATATAGCAAGTCAAACTATATGGTCTAATAAATTTTTTATAGTTGCAATATCACGGTCTAAGAGTGAAAATACGGTCAAATAGACCATCAAATTCGAACTGGTCCCTGTTATACGTCATACAACTCAAGTTAGTAGCCATGCCATTCCAAGTTAAGCTGAAGCTAACTACATGCAACTCAAAATAACCAACATGCATGCAACATGCACTTGCATGCAGTGAACTTGAACCATAAGCAGGCTGAGCTGAGGCCCGGGCCCGGTGGTAGGCCCGAACTAATCTAAGGCAGGCCGAACTAGAAACTAAACTTCAAACATGCAAACATCAAATCCTAACTCTAGGATATTTACATGCGATGAAGTGTTTATTATTTACTCTTGTATAGTTAAGCTGAACACAAGGTGAGTTTCACCTTACCATGTGTGCACCCACATGCTCCTATTATTTAGGAATAACTACAAATGTCAATTTCATGATTTATTTCATCCAAATAATTAATCTCATCCTAATCTTGGTATTTTGGTGAATTTTGCGTTGCCGAACTCGGGAGATGCATTAATGTTTAGGATTTGCAAATAAATGGCATCCTATTTTAACATTCTCCCACTTGACATTATACATTTGCAATTATTCTAAACAAGGAATAAAAAAACAAGTACAAGACTCAAGGCCAATGGCCTTCTTGCACCAACTAATAAAACCATGCTAACTTCAAATGCAGCCTGCATAATCATGAAGCTTCCAAGCAAATGATTAAAACCAAGAGAACTTATCTGTATGGTTTCATAAGATAATCTGTAACATTAATTAAAGTGTTAACTTTCTCAATTAATACCTTCCCATTATCAACCAAACCATTACCTTTCCCAAGCCTCTATATCCAAACCACCTCTTCAGAGGCATGTTAAACCACTGAGTGTGTTGAATTCACATTCAACCAAGGTGTAGGCTCCTCGGTCTTTTCTGTTAAAAGTTTTTTCTTACAAGTAACCATTCCAACAAATGTATCTGACCATAAGAGAACTCCAGCCTCACCTATTTCTCCAAGTATCCATGAGGACCTGTAACCAACCAATCCATGCCAAACTCCAAATGAAACACAACACTTTCATGAAGTAATCAAGCAAATGATTAATGTACCCAAAACTTAAGAGAACTACACAAGATCATTGTCAAAGCTCCAATCATGAATCAGGAACATAAACATGACATCCATGATCTAACCATCTCCTCTTAGGAGATCACATGCATCATAACATACTTATACATCCTAGTCTCAAGAGAACCATGTAATATGCCAAACTCTAAATGCATATCAAGAGTAAACCATGACATCCTTAACAAATATACTCTAAACCAAGAAACCATATCTCTAATCACATGGAGATAACCTTACCAATGATGCATCCAAGTCACTACCAACAACTCCCACTGAACCGTGGTACTGAGTCACACATGGCATTGTGACTACCATCTTCTTCATGAAGATCACTAAATCCTACCAAAGCTCCCACTAAACTGTGATACCGAGCTATACATGGCAACAAGATAAACATCAAACCATCACTATCAAAAGCATATGGAATTTCAGATATTTCCTCATGATCATAATTATCATAACATGTATTATGCCACAACTCTAAATCGCTAATCAAGAGTATACCATGACATAATAACAAAACCATCCTACAACCAAGGATCCACATCATTGCCAAATGCTCCCATTGAACCGTGATACTGAGCAATCCCATGGCATCATGATGCACATAATCAAAACCCCATTTCTGTCATAAGCTCACACCAAACCTGTGAATCCAAGCTCTCAATGACCTCTGTAACAAACTTTTTTTTTTTAAATCAGCAATAGAAAAAATAATAAAAGCTCCCACTAAGCCCAAAAAACCTCCAATATTTTAAGAGAAAGGAGTCCCAATACTCTACCCAACCTCAGCTCTGATACCAAATGTTGAAAAATGAGGTGTTTTCTTAGCTTAATACTCTGTAAAACTTTAATATTGCTGATCTAAGTAATATTTTCCTTTTGTTACATATATTCTTTGTGGGTGATTATCTTGATTAATCCATTTTACCATTGTAGAATGTAGAGAGAAGTTGGATAGAAGAACTAGATAGGATATTAGAAAAAGATCACACACTGGTGGAGACCCTTTCGGGAAAAAACTCCACCAAGAATTATTCTATTATTCATCTCTAATTACAATAGCTCCAATTTTGCTTGAGAATGCGTTTCTTTTGTTCTTACCAATCTTCTTCACACCTCGCAATAACAATTATAAAAACTCTATTCAACTTGAATGGGATATAGAGACAATATGCAACCTTGTAATCTCCAAATGGTGATAATTACAATACACAAGCTCAAGCCCTTGAAAAGGTATGCCATATTACTTCAAGTTGAGTTATTTAGTGAAGACTAAAGCTTACAACATGTGCTTCATGCATTTGAGCATCCCAAATTGAAGCTACAACTTCTCCTTCACTCCGATGATAATTCCAAAGCTTTTCCTCAAAGTTGGTACCCTTAAGTAATCCTACTTGATCGGAAGCGCCGAAATATATATTATCATGCATCGAGGTGTAAATCCAAAGCATCTTGGTGCCCAACACCTAAGTGATTTATAGCTAACCTGAACATTTACCTCAACACCATTCATGCAATAATAATATCCTTTATTAACTGGAGGTAGTCCCTGCTATTCCGTCATACAACTCGTTATTAGCCAGCATTCCAGTTCACTGAAGCAACTACATGCAACTCAAAATAACCAACATGAATGCAACATACACTTGCATGCAATTGAAGATAACCCAACGGCACCCAACTAAATCAACTCTGCAAACAAACATCAAATCCTAACTCCTAGGATATTTACATGCATTCTATGTTAACCCAATTCAGAGGTTACTAATCGAACACAAGGTGAGTTTCACCCTACCGCCAAAACCCACATTCCGCCATTTAGAATAACTACAAATGTCAATTTCATGATTTTATTTCATCCAAATAATTAATCCTCATCCTAATCTTAGTGTTGTTGAACACATTCCAAGAACTTTCTAGGGAGATACATGAAATAATTAATGTTTAGGATTTGCAATTAAATGGCATCCTATTCCGAACAAATATTACATGTAGAAATTATTTGCACATAATGTGATGTTAGGAACTTGCTCACTTTGATGTCTAGAAGTTGCATCTAAAAATGGGTGCTTTGGATAGACATTATTGAGGAACTTGTTAGGCTAGGATTATTTTCCTTTGGTCAAACCCTTGTTTTGATTAAGATCAAAACGGGAAGGGCCCATACCCATACATGACAGTCATCAACACAAATGGAACAAATCTCACCAGAGGTGAGACAAAATATACAAACAAAGACCAACAAAGCTTTTGGTTGAAGCTAGGAACCGGAATGAAACAAGAGGCGAGGGATGAAAACCTGTACAATTAGAGTTAACCACTAATTCATGAGAAACATAAATACAAGAGGTAGAGGAGGGACCTTTTATGCCTTCTACAAAAAATGATCCAAGCGATGCTATCATCAGGACACCCACTTCAAGGGAGAGTTGTGGAATCCCCCAAGGGGAGACCAAGAGCATTAGAGGGGGAAACAAGAGGACTACCAGGAGAGTGAAAGTTTCTAGCCCCAACAAAAACTTTGGGCAAGGAAAAAGTAGTCGAAGGATCCAAAGGAGCACACACAGGAGCATTACCAAGGACAACAGGGCAAACCAAATCCATGCCAGGAGCAAAGGCTCCCCAGAAGCTTGGGGGAAGCCTCCTTGGAAGAGATAGAAGTTAGAATAGTTAGGAGATCATCTTTCACATCCTTCCACCAAGTTGTTGCACCCTTCTCATGCTAGGGAGAGCAAGCCAAAGCCAAGTGACCAATAGAAAGAAAATGGTGGAACCTAAAGGTGAGACCCTCATAGTAGATCAATTGAGACCAAGGTTGATACCCGACCAAAAAAACTACCTCTTCATGGAGAGGCAAAGATAATTCAATATCCACCAAAAATTGAGCACATGTAGAATGGCCCATAAAGGAAGTGACATCATCAATTTTCAAAAAGTGACCAATTGAGTTACCAATGGCTTCAAAGCAAGTATCCTCCCAAAATTGAAGGGGGAGATTCAAGATTCTAACACATACAGGATGCACGCTGAGTGGTTCGGTAAGGTGATTGATGGAAGAGGACCAGGGTTTGAGAGTAAGAGAGTGAACTCCCCAAGCCCAAAGATGCCCCAAACTGCACCATAGTCTTCAACAAAAGAAAATGTAGCAACGAAAAAAACTTTAGCACAAGGGAAGAGTTTGATCTTACCTGAATAGTCAAACCCTTGTTATTCTATGATCCAAAATTAGATTGTACATAATTTTTCACATGGAATGGATGAGATAATAGCTTACTACTAACATTATAGAAATTGATCTAGGAGTGATGGATGAGGTGGAATATATTCCTCATGTGGAAGAGTGTGGATGATTAGATGGATAGAGTGAACGGGCTCTGTAAAAATAGGTCTAATTATCATTGGAATTTGAATAAATATAATATAAGGAGTATTTTACAAAATAAAACATTGAGTTTGGTTGTTTGTGTTATGTTGAAGGAGGTTCATGTCTAGATATTTGATGCACATTGGTTGATAATTAACAATTCTTCTACAAATAGGTGTTTATGTGTTCAATGATGTAGATTAGTTTATCTTGTTCAATGCCTTCCAAGAAAGAATTCATATGTTGTATCACCTTGAGAATAGTCATTGTAATGCAGAGCATCTACTTTTAACATTATCCTCCAATGTTCAATCAATTGAGTTGTTGTTTAGTCAATTTAGGACTTGTTTTACTATTAATATTATTCTACTCAACAATTTTATTTTTTATGAGTCTCTAATTAATAGTTTTTATCTATGTTTTATTTTAGCTTTTGAAGATTTTGATTAACTTGAAGGTTAAGTGCATGAAAATGGGGGACCAAAAAGGGGTCTTAAGTGGCCACTTTTTTTTGAAATCAAGAAATGTCGATCTTGGATGAGAAATGGAAGATAGTTACACTCAAAAATTGTAGATCCAACAAAAACAAGATTCATAGTGCTTTGAATCTACTTTCTAAACTAATATTTTTTTAAATTAAGGGGTTCAAAAGGGGGGCCACACAAAGTGGTCTTGTTTTTTTCAAAAAAATATAGCATAGTGTCTGGTGTGGCAAGCCCTAAAATGTTAACTTTTTTTAGTATTTCAAAAATCACTTTGGTGAGAAATTAGCTAACACCATATAGTTTATGACTAATATTTTTGTTATTTTTTAATGAATATATAATCTTTTATTAATTATCAAAGTGGACACATCCTAAAAACACAAAATTGAGCATGCTCCCCCCTAAAAAATTTTAAAATTGTTCAACAATTATTTCTTTAATACATGTAGAATGGAGTCTAGTTTCTAAAAATATAATTTATTTGGAATTTTGATTAATAGTTAAAAATAAAGTCAAAAACAGGTCACATTGGTTTTTAACAAAAAAATAGATGCACTAACAAAAGTAATTAAAGATGAAAACCTTAAAATACTCAAAACGTGAAAAAAATTACATGTTTAGAAATCTAAGGGAGAGCTTAACATTATTGCGGTATTTCTTACTTGACATTGAAACACGTGCAAACCTAATGGGGAGCACACTTGAGATTATGTCAATTTCATTATTATTTTCAAAAACATGTCTTTAGATGTTGAAAATTCACTTTAAACCTCTGGGTTGGAATCCCAAGGAAAATCCAAGCCAAAGTCTTCAAAATTTTCCAAATCAAACAATAACACAATGTGTTATGTGATTCATTCACATAACATGAGAATGTTATAATTTGCTCACGTTATTGTGAAGGAAATCAAACTACAAAAATGGGCTGAGCAAGACACTATGCACTGTGATATAAATTTGGAGCTAAAAATGTTGGACTAAGTCAGCCAAGGTGTCTATGTTTTTGTAAGAATAATTCAAATTGGATTTCACAGTCCCTTGGTACCATATCAGAGCTTCTATTCTCCGCTTGTCGCACTATTGGATTGTAACTAAGATTTCATGAGTTGTCAAGATGTAGGATTTTATTGAAATAATTGATATTTGACCTTCAAACTTCTTCCACTCTTCTTCAAACTTGAAACCTACACATTCAAAGAGAGAGGAAGGGTTGTGCCATTTAGGGCTTGCCTTAGTCAAACCTCATGTTAATGTTTCCACTTCTACAATGGCAATGTCGATGATAAATGGATAAATGATAAAATGGTATGATGAATCAACAAAGTTTTGCAACTCACCACCCTTCAATGGCTTCCTTGAAGGACTAAAGTCATACAAATCTCCTCAAGGCTTGGATCTTTTTTTCTTGGATTTCTTGGAGACCTACAAGGGTTAGTCTTCACAAACAATATAGTAACATAAACATGAATTCACATACACTTTGACATGATGGTTGGATCTTGAATTGCTACAATAAATTTCTAAAATTCTACTCTTGACTTGATAATTCTTTTGATAATAATTTCTCCAATAATTCCAAGTGTTAGTTTTTAAATGATGCAATAACTAGGTATTTATATCCAATTATTCTAATTTCTCAAAAATTAATCCTACTAGCGCCCCCACGGGTTAGAGTAGTTGGTCTCAAGTCTCGGGTTTGCTCCCCGAGGTCTTGGGATCGACTCTCAAGCCCGGTATGAACCCCGTCACGGACACTAGGGGGGCAGTGCTGGTTATCCCGTGACCGTAGGGATTAGTCTCACCTCCCGCTCGCACCTCCCTGAACCAGTGTAAGGGTGGGCCGCTGGGCGGGGGCCGCGGGGATACCCTTCGAGACCAAAAAAAAAAATTAATCCTACTAGCCAACAATAGACATGTTGGGGAAAATATGTCTCAACCTTGCAAAATACATAAGGTATTGTTGATACATTAGCGGGGGTGCGGGGTACCTACCCCTACGGGGTTTGGGGCCTCATCCCTCTGGTTGGTGATTCAGTGGGAAATGCCCCCAAAAGCCACCTTTTATGTATATTTTATTATTGTAAATCTGGACCATTCATCATTAGGTCTTATATCCAATGGTCGATAATTTATTGGTTTGACTTGCCCTAAAAGAAAACCCTACTTTATGAGGGCATTGTTTACAACTAGATAATTTTTTGATGTATTTTGAGAGTTTGATAGCGGTTGTGTTACCTTTTGGATCTCTGGTTGGTGATACTCCTATGAGAAGCTTTCTTTGCAAGTATATTGTAATCTTTGTGATTTCTGAATAATATATTGGGCGACTTTTGGAGTGTGGGGTTTTTCTCCTGAAAGGGTTTTCCCCACGTATATCACTGTGTTGTGGTATGCATGATACTTTTTATTTATTTTTGTTTAATTTTTTGTAACTGTTAAAGATCTGTAAAAATTTTGCATTATTCTCCTCTCAAGATTAGTTTAGGAAGTTGTTCTGATACCTTAGCTTCCTTACAAGACATTTGAAATTCAAATAATAAAATGTCAACATTGACATATTTGAATTTGGAGCCAAAATAGGGGGCCATAGGCACCAATGTCCCAGACCTTTTTTTTAGAAATTAAAGAGTCAAGGGCAAAGTATTAAATGAATGCATTTGTTTTGTACTTGCAATTTATTGAAAAACAATAAAATGGGCCATGAAATGCATAATTTAAGAAATTAGGTGTTTAATTAGGCCCAATTACTCAAAGGGGACAAAAACATAGTGTGAAATTTTCAAGGGTAATAATTTACGTTATATTTAGTCCCCACTTTAGTGAAAGTATGAACTTATGCTCAGACTCACACAAATGTAGAAAATATATGTCAAGAGGGGTCCAATTGCCAAATGTTGAAGAGATAGGATGACATTGAATCTAGAGGGAGTGCACAAGCCCCCAAGATTCAATATCCCATGCCAAACCAACATAGGCACAAAGGAACGCACATGTTTATAATGCAACAAGAAAACATATACAAACATACATAATGTCAACATGAAATGCACAAGGTATGAATACCATGGGCTAGCAAGTTGCATTATGCTAGGATCCACTCCCAAAGGTGTTTATGACTCACATGCTAACAAAGTATGATATCTTCTAGGTGAATCACAAGTCGAATGCACCAAGAGCTAGTGAAGTCTAATATTCACTAGGTGATCCCCCCAAGACAAAGTAGCGAAATGAGAAACACACAAGGACTAGTGAAGTTAGATATTCACTAAGTGATCCCCCAAGTCAAAGTAGCAAAATGAGAAACATACAAGGAATAGTGAATTTTGATATTCACTAGGTGTGTACCCATTGTCAACCAAACAAAGAATTATACTCACTGATAATTTTAATAAGGTGCTAAAAAAAATTTATGCCAACACATCAAACTAAGTTCACCGTGTGTGAAAAAGTGAAGAAAAAATGCCAATATCAACACATCACTAATTCTAACGTGTGTGAACAAAGTGAAGAAAATAATGCCAATATATACCCCCACCTTATATGAATTACAAAACACCATGCTATGAGAAATTTCTTTAAGGTAGAAAAATGATGAATGTCATGTGATAATGGTCATGAGAGCTTATTTGGAAAGCCCTATGCCAATGACATATTTCCAAATAAAGTTTTTTCATGATAAGGGGTTGCCCCCAAGCAATGAAACAAACAACACAAACAATGAACACATCAAGGATCCACCGATTCAGGGTCTATATATGTCTTTTCTATAGTGATATAATAGAGCTTGGAATTGACATCATTCTCCAAATACTCGCAAAAAAATGAACACAATGGAAGAATGACACATATAGAGAGAATGAACAAAATTTTGGGTCAACATGGAAGAGACCTAAATGTCTCAACACCTTACATCATCCCCAAAAGGAAAACACAAGACAATGTTTATGACATAAAGAAGAATGGAGATACAAATAGATGAATGTTACGACAGATTCGTTTATTTTGTATCCTTGTGCCAACGGAGCAACAAGGGTGCTCCAAAAGAAACTCACAAACTCAAATAAATGCTAAGCAACACAACATAGGAAATCACATCACGTGCTAGCAAATAGAATGAACGCATAAAATAAACACAAAGGAGTATCGCACATGCGATCCAATCTAAATCAAACCGTCTACATCCCAATCTTACTCATCATATAGGGACTACAACAAGTGTTGTACTAGGAGCATCACTAGGTTCAACACATGGTGAGTCACTTTCGTCAAGATGATCATCACAGTTGTCCCCATCTAAATCCATGGATTTTGAAAACAATAAAGATAGTTAGTTATGTACTTGTTCATCAATTTTAGAATCTTCATCTTCATCTAAATTTATCATCGTGAGAGGTATAATAAAAATGTCAGTTGTATGTTCTTGTTTTTGTTTTTGTTTTGGTTGAGTCATGTAAGATTCATTTTCATGTGTTTGAAAAATTTGTAATTCCTCTTAATATTTTTGTATAGGTGTTTGATTGTTAGCTAATGTTTTATTCTTTTCTTCCAACTAACAAGCAAGAGCGTGACGTATTTTCCTATGCTCTTTATCATTTTTGTTTCTTCTTGTATGATTTTTAATTTGTGAAGGTGTAAGGGTTGGTTTCTCAACCATCGGTCTCTTTTCTTTCCTTAGGGGAGGAACTAAAGGGACCATCGGGGTTTGGGAAATTGTTGTCTCTTTAGTTTTATACACTTTTTTTTCCTTCAAAGGCACAAATGGAATCATGTGATTATCTCTTGGTCTTTTGTATGATACGGGTGGAGGAACAACAACATATTTACCTTGTTTGCTTTGGAAAATGTTTGTTTAAGAAATGGGTTCGTCCACAACTTGTGAGGTAGGAGGAACAACCATAGCCTTGTCATTTTCAAAAATATTGCTAAGGGATAACTCTATTATGCATTTTGTGTTAAATTTTTGATATGAACTAAAAAAGAAGTCATCACAAAGCTTAATAAGTTCCATAAGTTAAGGCCAAAAATAATCCAAGGAAAATTTTACACGGTAATACAAAGGATTAAACCTACTATGATGCACTATGTATATTTGATCTTTGAATGGTAACTTTATGCACTTGTGGATAACCAACAAAATAACATTCATGGAGTGTAGCCATGATCACTTTCTCTACACACATGAGATCAATGAGTATCCCTTAAGTATGTTTATCATTGATACGACCAGTGATATAAAGAGGACTATCAAGAACATGTATCAATGCATCAATATGGGTGAAAACAATATCGAGAAACAAAGTGGTTTGGCCCTTATGAGGTTGAACACTATTAAAGCAACCATGTTGTCTAGACCATCATCATCATTGTTCTTGTCCTCATTCTCCTCATCATCTTATCATCACAAGCTTGCACAAAGTTGGATGTATGGTTTGGCATTGGGTTTGTGGAAATTTGCAAGTTTTAATTTGGTAGAGCAACAAAAAAAATTCCTTAGTTATTAACATCATCCAACTAGATGTGATTGTTGGGAAAATATGTCTCAACCTTGTAATTACATAAGGTATTGTTGATACTTCGATGACGGGGCGCGTGAGGGTTCCCCCCCACCACGAGGGGTCTGAGGGGATCATCCCCTTGGTTGGGGGTCTAGGGGTAGTGCACCTTGACAAGGGCTCAAGGGAAGTGCCCCCAAAAGGAAAATTTTATTTATATTTTATTATTGTAAATCTGGACCGTTCATCATTAGGTCTTAGATCTAACAATCGATATTTTATTAGCTTGACTTGCCCTAGAAGGCAACCCTATTTTATAAGGGCATTGTATTACGGTTGTGTATTGTGATGTGTTCTAAGAGTTTGATAGTGGTTGTGTTGCCTCTGGATCTTTGGTTGGTGATACTCCTATGAGAAACTTGCTTTGCAAATATATTGTAATCTTTATGATTTCTAAATAATATATTAGGCGGCTTTTGGAATGTGGGGTTTTTCTCCCAAAAGGGTTTTCTCCATGTAAATCATGGTGTTGTGGTATGCTTGATATTTATGTTTATTTTTGTTTAAGTTTCTATGACTGTTAAAGATTTGTAAAAAAAAATCATTATCCTCCTCTCAAGATTAGTGTAGGAAGTTGTTTCGCTACCTTAGCTTCCTTACAAGTGGTATCAGAGCCCGATTGCCTTTGGTTTCAGTTGTGGGTTGTTGGGTTTTATGAACTAATCCATATTTGAGTGGGAGCTTCAGCAAAAGATACTTTGTGATCTTGTTGCGGAAATTTTTAGATGGAAAGTTCATTGGGGAGAATAGAGGTGGATAAATTTTCTGGAAATAATTTTGAGATGTGGAAGTTGAAGATGGAGGATTTGTTGATAAATCGAGATCTATGGGATGTTGTTGATGAGAATGTTTCAAGGCATGTTGATCCTACTCAAGTTGCTCAATATGTTGTTAAGGATTGTAAAGCCAAGGGTCTAATCATATTGTGCTTGGTAGACTCTTTTTTAATCAATGTCCATGAAGAGACCTCTGCACAAAAACTATGGAAGAAGCATGTATCAAGCCAAATCTTTAGTGAACAATATTTTCTTGAGGAAGAAATTGTATTCCTTGAGAATGGAAGAGGTTGGATGAATTACAGACCACTTGGAAGCATTCAATATGTTGGTGGCTCAGTTGACATCAATTGGTGTCAAAATAGATGAGGAGGAGAAATGTTAGATCTTGCTTTGTTCTTTACCTAATTCATAGGATTCTCTTGTTATGGCTATTGGGAGTACTTATGTTAGATTGAAGACTGAAGATGTGGTGGATTCTTTGCTTTTTGAAGAGATGAGGAGGAAGGTATCCATCAGTGCCAAGGAATCCCTAAGTGTTCGTGTAATATCTAAGAAAAAAGGCAAGAAGAATGAGAAGTGTGATAAATCCAAGTCCAAGGGGAGATCCAAATCTCCTGGATACTTGCTAGAACTACGGTAAGCCTAGACATATTCGTAAGGACTACAAAGAAGAAAGAAGAAAAAGAAGAAATTTGATTCTGATTCTGAGTCTGAGAAGGAAGATGATGATGCATCTATTGTAGCTTTTGCAACTGGTGTAGGTAATGATGCATGGTTAATTGACTTGGGTGTATCTTTCCATATGACCTTTAATAGAGATTAGCTTTCTAAATATGAAGAATTTGATGGAGGTAAAGTGTACTTGGGTGATAATTTTTATTTAAACATTGTTGGCCATGGTAAAGTTAAAATCAGGTTTCCTGATGGAAGAATAAAAAGGATTAATGGTGTGTTGCATATCCCTGGTTTAGCATGAAATTTATTATCTATGAGCAAACTAATAGATGTATTGTACAAATAGTATTTTGTGATGCAGGATGCAAGATGGTTAAAGGTGCTATGGTGATCGCTAGAGGTGTCAAATATGGCACATTGTATAAGCTTGATGCATGCACTATTGAGTGCAATAGTACTTCTGTGAAAAGCAAGTCTGTGGAAGACGTGAGGGTTTCACCTTCAGTAGATGGTCATGGCTTTTGGGTACCCAAGGGTTCTCTTTCTTTTGAATCAAAGTTACCTACAGAGAAAACTATGTTATGGCACCAGAGACTTGGCCAAATTGGAAAAAAGGGTCTAAAGACCTTAAAAAATTAAAAATGCCATTGAGAGTATGTCTAATTGTAATCTTGAATTTGATTTATGTGAGCATTGCATTTATGGAAAACAAAACCATATTCAGTTTTACTCGAGTTCTCATAAATCTTGTGGTGTATTGGATCTTATTCATTCTGATGTGTTTGATTTCGTAGATGTTCCTTCAATTGAAAAATCCACATATTATGTTTCATTTATTGATGATTATAGTAGGACATGAGTATATTTTCTAAATAGTAAATCTAAAGTTTTCAATCAATTTAAAGAATTTAAAGTAATGGTTGAGTTATAAACTGGGAAGAAAATAAAATGTTTGAGGACTGATAATGGCAATGAATTTTTCTCTAATGATTTTAATAGATTTTGTAAAGATTGTGGTATTCATAGATAGAAGACAACTCTATATTCTCCATGGAAAAACGGAGTTGTAGAAAGAATGAACAGGACATCGATGGAGAAGGCTAGGAGTTTGTTGAGTGGTGTTGGTCTAGAACAAAAGTTTTTGGCTGAAAATGTTGCCACTGCTTATTACTTAATTAACAGGTCTCCTACATCAGCTCTTGTTGATAAGGCACCTATAGAGGCATGGTTGGGTCCGTAATGTCCCCTTCTCAAACCCTCGGATCTTTCCAAAGGACCGCTGGCTTTTGGGAACCGGCTAAAATTAGGGTTTCTATTTTGGCGATGTCTTTGCCCTGAGCTGGTGGATTCTAATGGTGGATTATTTCTGCTTTTAGAGAGCTTCTCAAGTAAAGGGTATGTTCATCTTGGCACTCGAAGATCTTCGTGAATTTACTATTTTAGTAAATTCTATTTCTCGGGCAGCTTTTCAATTAGGTCTTCAAGCATTGCTGACTTCCTACTTCAGCTTAGTTGACTTGGTCATTATTGGCTTCGTGGCACAATCGAGAGATAAGTTGATATATTTAATTAAAAGTCACGTTTTAATATTATATTCGAATGTTGACCCCTTGGCCTAGTCTATTGACTTTATGTTGTTTTGAAAAGTGGTCTTTTTGAGGGTGGCGCCTCATTAAAGATTATTTTATATTTTATATTTTACCCAAAGTCAAAACAAGCTATAAAGTGGACGCATTTATTAAAGTATTGATTTTAATTAAAAGTCAATATTGAGCTTGAAGGAAATGGACGCCATCTTTGAGAAAAGATTAGGGTTTTGAATTTGAAGTGGATTTTAGGGTTTCGTGAAGTCAACAGGAAATTATAAAAGGAAGACTTTGAGCCTCATTTCACATCTTTGGTCTACAGTATTGTTATGCTGCCGGTTTGGCTCTGGAACTACTTCGAGGAATGAAGGCCTCCTAGCTCGGGCATCACTTCTTGTTTGCAAGACAACAACTAGTGGTGATTCAATCTATTTTGTGAGTTGCATTTAGTTTGTGCATTGTATTCAGCCTATTACATTGTTAGATCTGATTGGCATATTAGTGGTTTTCAGCATATTGCATTATTTGATACAGCAGATTCATGTTTTAGTTCATAAGTCAAAAAACAACAAAAAAATCGTTCTGGGTATTAGCTCCTTTTCATTGCTAGGTCTAGGCGCCCTCATCCTCTAATTTGCAGATTTTTTAGAGAAGGCATTAATTTAATAGAGCAGATCGCCCTTCTTCTTGAAGCCGTACCATCTTCTTGCATTGGGTTCCGTGCATATTTAATTTGTGGCTTTTAGATCTGTTTTCTGTGTTCCATCTTAGGCGCCTTCTTTGTTAGGGCATATTGCATTTTGTTTCAAGTTAATTGGGCAAGTTACGAGAAAGATATGAGCATATGAGTGAATTCCATAGATTGTTGTTTTTAATTCAAAAGTGCAGATTTGTCAAAAAAACAGAATTTGTATTTTGAACATTGGAAGGTTTATTGTTTTGGCTCTTCTAACCATACTAAAAAGAGATCTTTTGATGTAATGTTAAGCTCTCAAATTCCTATGCTACCAGCAGGCGAATGAACATCATTTGTAAACTGACAATAGTACTGGCAGTAAATTTCAGTCTTGTTCAAATCTGATTGTAATGATCACTTTCATTTGAAGTTATTGTAATAGTTACATCTCCGGGCCCCCATATGGTAGCTACTTTCCCACTGGGTTAGCAAGCACATTTTGGGTGTTGAGTATTTTTAGCCTTCAGCATTTCTTTTCAAGCATTGTATTTTGTAACACTCCGCCATATGGTCGCCCCTCACTCCATTCTGGATTGGGTAGCACATACTTGGTGTTGAGTTCCCTTTCAGCAATTAGAGTAGAAGATCCTCTGACCATATGCTCGCCATCATCAGCGCCATTCTTGGTTAGAGTTCCTGCATAAGCAATTTGATTTAGATCCTCTAACCAATGCTCACACCTGCCCAATATCGGATCCTGTGTACATTCTCGTTAGAGTTGCTTCAAAGACGCTTTTGGTTTATCTTCTAACCTAATCTGCATTGATTAGTAATTGAATTTGAAAAACGGAAAAAATTGGCTTGAATATTTCGTGGCTCTGTGCTTCCTTCATTAAGAAATCTTGAGTTTTTGCTGCAAGGCATGTATGCACGTGCCAGCGAGTATGGTTGATGGTGTAGCACTCAAAATAAGCTAAGATTGACATTATTCTGTCCAAAAGAGCTTTTAATCTCCAGTTTGGAGTCGATGTTGATCTAATTGCATTGACCGTTATGGTTGAGTCTCCTTCAATCTCAAGATTCATAACTTTCCTCTTTTTACATTCAGTTAGTCTGAGATATAATGCATTGAATTCTACAATATTATTAGTATCTTTTGGAAGAGGAACTACTTACTTACCAATGGTGAACCCCTTGTGATCTCTGATTATGCAACCTGTTCCCGAAGGGCTAGGATTTCCTTTGGAAGCCCCGTCAAAATTTAATTTCAGCCAACCTTCCTGTGGCGGAAACCAAACTGCCTGTTTTCTCTTAGAGGAAACATCATAATTTCCTAAGAACGGGGGAATTTTGAGACCTGACCAGTTGAATCTCATTCTACCATCCCATTCTGTAAAGATCCCCTTAGTGTTAAGTTTCAAGGCCAACTTACTATTTATGTTCTCCACTATGGAACTTTCTACCAAATTGAGCACCGATTCTACAAAACGAGCTTTATTATCAAAAGTTCTATTTCTTTCTTTCCAAATTTCTTATACCAAGACTGAAGGGTTGATTTCCCAAAGGCAACTCAGAAGACCATCTTGAGGTCTAATTGACCAACCCTGAAATAAGGATATAATGTCATTTGGGAGGGCTGTAATCCAACCTAGCTTCACGCAAAGCCATCTCCAACATTTTGTTGAGAAAGGACAGGTTAAAAGAAGATGATCGGTGTTTTCCTCTTGCGCTTTGCATAATGTGCATCTTGAAGGGCCTTCAAAGCCCATTTTCCTAAACCTTTCAGTTGTTAAGATTTTCTTTCTTGACGCTAACTAGCAAAATACACCTGCCTTTGGTATAATTTTGCTGCTCCAAAAGCTTACTCTCTCTCTCTCTTTGGTTCTATTTTTTATTAGAAATGTAATTTTCTTCCAAATTTTACCTCCAAAAATTTTCTTGTTAATCTAAATAAATAGAAATATCTGCCATCCATTTCACAACTGCGTGATTTTTATTTTTTAAATTAATTTCATGAGAAAAGTAGCTCCACAATAACTTCCTAAAACATTTGCGCAGCCACAAACCTTCCTCTAACAGCACGGCCAAATGCAGCTGTTTACTTTTTAACTTTTAAATATTGAGGTGGTTCCATAAAGTTTTTTAGTTAGAACTATACATAATTTCGAATCTTCTTCTTGGATGAAGAGGGCAGCTAAAGTTTAAGATTTAAAACTTCAGCTGTAGATGGAGGGAAGTGAAATAATACAGCCACTGCTTAACCTTAAATTTATCCTTCCCTCCTCTCTATTTCCATTCAGATTTTATCTCTAAAAATTGATAACATAAAGAAAATAATTTGATAGCTATTTAAAATATTAGAAAAAGACCATATGACCGCTGACAGAAAAATGAGCATTGCCTGCTAGAAAATTTAGCTATACAGCTAATGAGACCCTGCCGTAATTAAATAAAATAATGGTTCACAATTTTACATATGCATCTCCCATGTGCTGTGTTTTAGAAGTGAATCTCCAAAAAAGAATTTGAATTGGGAAGCAATCTGCACTGAAAATATTTAGTTGAGTATGAAATATGAAGGCAATCTTGCATCTAATCAGAAAATTGAAGGCCATTATATATGCAGAACCAACAAATACAGATACCCACTTGAAATTTGTAAATGAGAAAAAAAGATGTGCAAAATCCTGGTGATCTAATTGAAATGCTTTGGGCAACACAATGGTGTAACAGATACCAGATCTATGAAAAACTTCAATGTCGAGAGAACTTATTGCCTGGATTGGGCAAATTAGTGACAATATGCAACGTACAGGCCGGTGGATCTAGTAAGTGACCATAAAGCACTTTCTAATGATGCAAGCATCTTCTGTAACAATGTATGTTAGAAAAATGACAGCCATATCACCTGAAGTAACTGCAAGCAATAGCCGTTTGAAGATCTTAAGACATGCACAAATGCCATCTCAAAAATATATTATTGAAGATAGAAAGATCACATACATCTAACGCACCAAATTTTGTGTGTATAAGTTGAGTTTGTGAACAAAATGCCAGAGGCTGGACATATAAGACATTGTCTTGAAATCCTCTTGCTTCAACCAGCCACCTAACCAAACTATATATTTAACCGAAAATTTTGGATAAAAGATTGTGTACTGAAGAGGACTATGCATGTTCTCTAAAATCCAACCAAACACACAATTTGAAGGTACCATTGTCACTAAAATAATAAGACATCTGACTTGTTATATGAATCAAGCCAAGGGACAACAGTTCCATGGAACATCATACGGTTTGGTATAACGCATTCTAAAAGGCAATCAACGAAATGTAGAAAGCAGATGCTGCAATCATGTCTATTAAACATCAATCAACTAGGATAAATTGTGAACTCTCTTTTAATGCCAATCAGTATCTATATAAAGAGCTCTTTGTTGTAACCCAATCATTCAATCCTAACGATAGACTACAACATGTAGTCTGAAATTTCAAATTTATAAATTCCTGTATAGTTTTTTCTGTTCCTCCAAGTAGAAAAACATAACCTTTCCCCTTTTTAAGGAGCAGCCACATCTTTTGCTTTCTTATAGTGGCATACATGATGGGACAATCCCCCAAGTTCCCCAACTCTTAGAGAACAAAATGACATGGCAGAGACAACGAACTCCAATAAAACATGGGAAAGTGAATTTTTTAATGGTTATTATGCAAGTACGCATGGC
>VDFB02107166.1:0-16707 GCA_007258455.2 Sequoia sempervirens
CCCTCACCTTCTAATCAATTCTTGATTGGGAGAAAAAGTTGGTGGCCAACCTTTCCAACGTGCCCTTGGACCCTGCGGCTTTTAACCTCCTTAAAAGAGGCATGTGCTTTGCCCTGCCTCCTCGCTCCATTCCTCAACATGTTTTCCTCATTGAGATTGAAAACTCCATTCGTTCCCTCCCACCTCTTGTTGCCGAGGAGGTCCGCCAAGATTGTGATTTTACCTTAAGGCATGCTAAACCTCCTAAATGCAACATTTTGAAATCTGTTCGTCTTTCTTTTTTCAATCTTTTAAGCAATCCTAACATTATCATAACCAAAGCTGATAAGGGCAATGCCACTGTCATCATGATACAGGCGGGTGCATAAAGTCGCCAGGCTATACTCGGAGCTCTTCCGACTATCGAATTTTACCCATCAACCCTTGCCCCAAAATTATAAAAAAAGTAAATCTGCTATCTCTCTCTCTTCTTTTGACACCACCACCAAGAAATCACTAATCCCCTCTAAAGAAATAACTCCTCGCATTTATGGGACTCCCAAAATCCACAAGGAAGGCATCCCCTTGAGACCCATTGTCGATACTCAAGATTCCCCCACCTACAAATTGGCTGCCTTCCTTTCCAAATTAATCTCTCCTCTTATAGGCAAATCTGATTCCTTCATAAAAGATTCTTCCCACTTTGTTGACTTTGTTAAAGACCAGAAATTAGACAACAATGAATTTTTAGTAAGCTTTGATGTTGTTTCCCTATTCACCAAGGTCCCTCTTCAAGATTCCATTGAGATTGTTAAGCGCAAAACCAATGAAGAAGTGGCCTCTTTAGTTGACTTATGCCTGAGATCAACATTTTTTTCCTTCCAAGGTGTCATCTATGAACAAGTTGATGGTGTCGCCATGGGTTCTCCTCTCTCTCTCCCATTATAGCTAACCTTTTCATGGAGCACTTTGAAGAAACTGCCCTCTTCTCTTTCCCCCTCAAACCTAGATGGTGGAAACGCTATGTGGATGATACTAATATATGCTGGCCACATGGTTTAGAAAATCTTGAAAAGTTCCACAACCACCTTAATAGTTTGCACCCTTGCATCTCTTTCACCAAAGAGATTGAAACCAACAACCAACTCCCTTTCCTTGACATTTTGCTCTCCAAAAAATCAAATGGATCCTTAGGTCGCAATGTTTACCGAAAATCCACCCACACCGACCTCTACCTTCACTCTTCCTCCTACCACCACCCTGCCCAAAAGGCTTGCATCCTTAAAACCTTAACCATGCGAGCCTTTCGCATCTGTGATGAAGAAAACTTAAACCTTGAGCTAGATTATCTCCGCCATGTCTTCCTTTTAAATGGTTATAGCAACAAGCAAATCTCTCGAACCTTCAATCTTACCAAATCCAATCTCTCTTCCAAACCCAAATCTTCCCGACCCTCTTTCCATGCTACCCTTCCTTACATTGAAGGCTTGTCCCAAAAAATTGCAAAAATCCTTCAAAAAAAGGGCATTCTTTGCGCTTTTAAATCCTTGGCAACCTTGAAAAATCACATCCCCTCTCTCAAAGACCCCAAAGATATTTACTTGGATTCCGGGGTCTATAAAGTCGTTTGCTCCTGTGGTATCCCATACATAGGTGAAACAGGACGATCCTTTAGAACTAGAATCAAGGAGCATTGTGCAGACATTAAGCATGAGCGCATCATCAAATCCGCCCTAGCTGACCACTCCTCTAAAAAGCACCATATTTGTCTCAAAAACACTCAAATCCTTTCCATTGAAAACAACTTCTTTAAACGAAAGCTCAAAGAAGCTATTGCAATCCAAAACCACCCCTATAACCTTAATCGCGACGAAGGTTCCACCGGCTGTCCACCACTTCCACTCCTCCGTCTTGTCTTGTTTATCATCTTTTTCTTGTTTTTGTTGTGTTATTTTTATTTATCTTACTTGTACCATTTCTTTTTTCTTTCCCTTAAAGTTCTTTTTTCTTTTTTCCTCTCTAGTTTGCAATTTTTTCTTTAAGTTGTTTTTTATTTTATAGTTTTTATTCTATCTTTTATTGTTTCCTTTTCTCTCTTATTTTCCTCTTATTTTCCGTGTGCTTTCCTTGTGTCCTCATTTATTTATTAGTTAGCTTTTTTGTCTCTTTATTAATCTTGTCTTCCTCTAATAGGTCTCCCTCCATTAATTTTTCATTTTATCCTCATTTACGCTATGTTCTTATTCTTATTATGTTGATTTTTTACTTTTTTTTTTATATAATTATTTATGCCTAGGAGCAATTTATATTTACATAATCCTTTCATATTCATATATACTTATTATGTTGATTTTTTACTTTTTTTTTTATATAATTATTTATGCCTAGGAGCAATTTATATTTACATAATCCTTTCATATTCATATATACTTATTTTTTAATTTTAATTTTTATATTTATTTACACTTTTCTTTTATATATATTTGTTTTTCTTAATTTCTTTTTATCATTGATTGTTCGGCTTTGGTTATACAATTTGGTATCTTTCATTTCCTTTAACCTTTCTTATCTATCTTTGGTTCTTATCATTTTTTCCCCTAATTTAGTTATTTTTTATTTTTATTACGTCGCATTTATTTTTATTGTTTTATTTGTTTTATATAACTTTTATCAATGAAAAATAGATATAAATTTTTTTCCTTTCTTATATTCTTCAATCTTTTATTATATTATGAAAAATAATCAATATAATAATTTTTACCTTTCTTATTTTCGTCAATCTTTTATCATCAATATAAATTTTTTACCTTTCTTATATCCATCAATCTTTTATCACCATTATAAAAAAATTTACCTTTCTTATATTCATCAATCTTTTATTATATTATGAAAAATAATCAATATAAAATTTTTACCTTTCTTATATTTATCAATCTTTTGTCATCAATATAAATTTTTTTACCTTTCTTATATTTTGAAAAATAATATTTATTTTTTATTTTTATTACGTCGCATTTATATACATCTACTTATGTTATTTATCCATACACATATTTGCATGTTACTTTGATTTATATAATTTTTATTTCCTTTAACATATTTGCTTGTTACTTTTATTTTTATAACTTTTATTTCCTTTATCATATTTGCATGTTACTTTGATCTATTTTCAGAGTGTGTCTTAGTTGCTTAATTTCTTTTTCTTTCTCTCTTCCTCTCCTTTCTGGAATGGCGTGTAATTTTATTATTTTATTCTTATTTTTTATCATATCATTCTCTCCCACCATCTATTTATCAGGTCTTGGTCTGCAATCTCCCATTCTATTCCTACAGCTCTCTTTCATCCTGATGATGAATCATGGAGTGTGATTCGAAACGTTGATGCAAAAAACAACACACAGTCAAATCCAGAAAAATCTGTAGCTCATTATCATGGACTGTGGAAATCTAATGTCTTTGATTGAAACCCTTCATGGGAGGGAAATTTATTTTAAATGCAAGCAATTAGAGTTGCTCAGGATCAAGCTTTCAAAGAAGATTGCAGACCTTGCCTTCCTAAAAAGATGCAGAGACTCTGGTTTACTGCCTTCCTTCGTAAAAATAACTCACCACCTTTGGAGCCACAATACCAAGAACATTTTCCACAAAGTTGGTCTCTCACTCCTCAGGTCTGTCATCAAATCTACCAGGAATTCCATCAATTCTCTTAACTCTAGACTCCTCCCTCTTCATCTTGAGCTTGCATCCTCCCTTCGTCCTGACCTTTGGATCCTCCTAGATACTTGCTCTCAGGCGAGAGCCTCTGGCCGACAAGCTACTTGCATCATGAGACAGAAGAAAAAGTTTGTTGCACTGCAACATAGGCGCCATCCCACCCAGTTGTTGCATTCCTCTTCTTGCGTTCCCTCATCCTCCTCCCTATGTCCCCTTGTGGCCTCTACCTCACCTCCCACTCCTTCTAACCAAACTTTTTCTCCTATGGGCTCAAGCAGTAAGAAATCTTGTTGTCCCCCTACGGTAGTTCCCCACATCCTTATGTCACCCGCTTCCTCTTGCTTGCATACTTCTTCCCATCCCCCTCCTCCTCTCTCTTCCTTCTCCGCACATGGTTCTCTTTCTATCTCTCCTCTGTTGTCTCATGTTTCCCCTCGTCTCATCCTTCCTCAACCCACCTCGATGCCCTCTTCCAATCTTGATCTAGCAGCTAAATCAAGTTGTGCCTTTCAGTTACCTTCCTCCACCTGTGGCGCTTCCATATCAAACTTACAGGAAGCTGGTTGTATATCAGACGGTCGTGGATCTCCTTCGTTGCGGACCGTCTCTCTGGAAAAAATAGAATGCAGAAGCAACCTGCGCGCATCCCCGTCATATCCTCCTAAGTCTGATTCTCCCCAGCAGTCTGGTCACTCTCCTCTAGCTGAGTGCAGTTCGTCAGAAGCATCCGGTGGTCACTCATCTTCCCTGGCGGATACTAGACTGCCTAACATTTCCAACGGCTCCTCTCCGTCACTTTCAGGTACGTACGCCCCTGTCCCTTCTTACAACGTTCTCTTTCTCTTCAAAGCATTGATCATGAAGTTTTCTCCTCTCATTGGTCTAATCGCCCTCGAGCCCTGCACACCTCTAACCTTAATCTTTCCAACCCCCTCGTTTTCCCAACCTCGCCTTTTACACTGAGCTCTCCTTCCTGCGTGGCCTCTCCCTCTGTCTTGACCACCCTCAATGCCACCCCCTTTTTCCATGCCCCCACCAATCCTATCCTCTCACCCGCCAATAAGATCCCTTCCTCATCCCATCTAATCCATCTTTCGCGCCCTTCCGACACGTCTAAGCCCCTCACCTTCCAATCAATTCTTGATTGGGAGAAAAAGTTGGTGGTCAACCTTTCCAACGTGCCCTTAGACCCTGGGGCTTTTAACCTCCTTAAAAGAGGCATGCGCTTTGCCCTGCCTCCTCGCTCCATTCCTCAACATGTTTTCCTCATTGAGATTGAAAACTCCATTCGTTCCCTCCCACCTCTTGTTGCCGAGGAGGTCCGCCAAGATTATGCTTTTACCTTAAGGCATGCTAAACCTCCTAAATGCAACATTTCAAAATTTGTTCGTCTTTCTTTTTTCAATCTTTTAAGCAATCCTAACATTATCATAACCAAAGCTGATAAGGGCAATGCCACTGTCATCATGAATAAACAAGATTACATCTCCAAAATGCTTGACCTCCTCTCCGACTCTTCCAGCTATCGAATTTTATCCATCAACCCTTGCCCCAAAATTATCAAAAAAGTTAAATCTGCTATCTCTCTCTCTTCTTTTGACACCCCCACCAAGAAATCATTAATCCCCTCTAAAGAAATAACTCCTCGCATTTATGGGACTCCCAAAATCCACAAGGAAGGCACCCCCTTGAGACCCATTGTCGATACTCAAGATTCCCCCACCTACAAATTAGCTGCCTTCCTTTCCAAATTAATCTCTCCTCTTATAGGAAAATCTGATTCCTTCATAAAAGATTCTTCCCACTTTGTTGACTTTGTTAAAGACCAAAAATTAGACAACAATGAATTTTTAGTAAGCTTTGATGTTGTTTCCCTATTCACCAAGGTCCCTCTTCAAGATTCCATTGAGATTGTTAAGTGCAAAACCAATGAAGAAGTGGCCTCTTTAGTTGACTTATGCCTAAGATCAACATTTTTTTCCTTCCAAGGTGTCATCTATGAACAAGTTGATGGTGTCGCCATGGGTTCTCCTCTCTCTCCCGTTATAGCTAACCTTTTCATGGAGCACTTTGAAGAAACTGCCCTCTTCTCTTTCCCCCTCAAACCTAGATGGTGGAAACGCTATGTGGATGATACCAATATATGTTGGCCACATGGTTTAGAAAATCTTGAAAAGTTCCACAACCACCTTAATAGTTTGCACCCTTGTATCTCTTTCACCAAAGAGATTGAAACCAACAACCAACTCCCTTTCCTTGACATTTTGCTCTCCAAAAAATCAAATGGATCCTTAGGTCGCGGTGTTTACCGAAAATCCACGCACACCGACCTTTACCTTCACTCTTCCTCCTACCACCACCCTGCCCAAAAGGCTTGCATCCTTAAAACCTTAACCATCGCGAGGCCTTTAAATTATCAATGATGAAGAAAACTTAAACCCAACCAGGCTAGATTATCTCCACCATGTCTTCCTTTTAAATGGTTATAGCAACAAGCAAATCTCTCAAACCTTCAATCTTACCAAATCTAATTTCTCTTCTAAACCCAAATCTTCCCAACCCTCCTTTCATGCTACCCTTCCTTACATTGAAGGTTTATCCCAAAAAATTGCTAAAATCCTTCAAGAAAAGGGCATTCATTGTGCTTTCAAACCCTTGGTGACCTTGAAAAATCACATCCCCTCTCTTAAATAGCCCAAAGATATTTTCTTGGATCCTAGCATCTATAAAGTCGTTTGCTCCTATGGTATCTCGTACATAGGTGAAATAGGATGATCCATTAGAACCAGAATCAAAGAGCACTCCACAGACATTAAGCATGAGTGCATCATCAAATCTGCCCTAGTTGACCACTCTTCTAAAAAGCGCCATATTTGTCTTGAAAACACTCAAATCCTTTCCATTGAAAACAACTTCTTTAAAAGAAAGCTCAAAGAAGCTATTGCAATCCAAAACAACCACTCAAACCTTAATCATGATGAAGGTTGGAACCTACTGTCCATTCCCCTCCTTATTTATTTCCTTCCATTTCCTTCCTTCCATTCTTTTCTTTCTTTCTTTCCATTCTTCCATTTCTTCATTCCTCTTCCTTCCTCCTTTCCATTCTTCCTTCCTCATTAATTCTTTTTATCTCTTCACTGCTGTCTTCCTCCTAATGGAGTCTCCCTCCATTAATTTTTCATTTTATCCTCATATACGATGTGTTCTTATTCTTATTATGTTGATTTTTTACTTTTTTTTTATATAATTATTTATGCCTAGGAGCAATTTATATTTACATAATCCTTTCATATTCATATATACTTATTTTTTAATTTTAATTTTTATATTTATTTACACTTTTCTTTTATATATATTTGTTTTTCTTAATTTCTTTTTATCATTGATTGTTCGGCTTTGGTTATACAATTTGGTATCTTTCATTTCCTTTAACCTTTCTTATCTATCTTTGGTTCTTATCATTTTTTCCCCTAATTTAGTTATTTTTTATTTTTATTACATCGCATTTATTTTTATTGTTTTATTTGTTTTATATAACTTTTATCAATGAAAAATAGATATAATTTTTTTTCCTTTCTTATATTCTTCAATCTTTTATTATATTATGAAAAATAATCAATATAATAATTTTTACCTTTCTTATTTTCGTCAATCTTTTATCATCACTATAAAATTTTTACCTTTCTTATATTGTGAAAATTAATATTTATTTTTTATTTTTACCTTTCTTTTATTCATCAATCTTTTATTATATTATGAAAAATAATCAATATAAAATTTTTACCTTTCTTATATCCATCAATCTTTTATCACCATTATAAAATTTTTTACCTTTCTTATATTCATCAATCTTTTATTATATTATGAAAAATAATCAATATAAAATTTTTACCTTTCTTATATTTATCAATCTTTTGTCATCAATATAAATTTTTTACCTTTCTTATATTTTGAAAAATAATATATATTTTTTATTTTTATTACGTCGCATTTATATACATCTACTTATGTTATTTATCCATACACATATTTGCATGTTACTTTTATTTATATAATTTTTATTTCCTTTAACATATTTGCTTGTTACTTTTATTTTTATAACTTTTATTTCCTTTATCATATTTGCATGTTACTTTGATCTATTTTCAGAGTGTGTCTTAGTTGCTTAATTTATTTTTCTTTCTCTCTTCCTCTCCTTTCTGGAATGGAGTGTAATTTTATTATTTTATTCTTATTTTTTATCATATCATTCTCTCCCACCATCTATTTATCAGGTCTTGGTCTGCAATCTCCCATTCTATTCCTACAGCTCTCTTTCATCCCGATGATGAATCACGGAGTGTGATTCAAAACGTTGATGCAAAAAACAAGACAGTTAAATCCAGAAAAATCTCTAGCTCATTTCTTTCTTCTTACCGAGCCCATTTCCTTTCAGTGTGACTCTCTTTCTTTTGGCCAAACATTATGCCGAAGCCACAACCTTCTGCCGACCTCCATTTCTTTCGCTGAGACACCCTGGAGTCGCCCAGACATTCCCTCGAGTTCCCTTTATTCTTCTGGAGTCTCCCTGATTTCATTTGTTTCAGCGTGGCCTTCATAGTCGGTGAGACATTACACCGAGTCCCATATCCTTCAGCAATTTTGTTTCATTTCGGCTATACCCTATTGAATCGGCAAGAGATTATGCCGGTATTACTTCACGTCGGTGAGACTTTTCCTCTTCACCAAGACCTTATAT
This sequence comes from Sequoia sempervirens, assembly GCA_007258455.2. Lineage (NCBI taxonomy): Eukaryota > Viridiplantae > Streptophyta > Pinopsida > Cupressales > Cupressaceae > Sequoia > Sequoia sempervirens. The sequence continues at coordinate 8,432 of VDFB02107166.1, forward strand.
CGAGGTCTTCGTGTCATACTGAAGAATGACCCTTCGGCAAGACCTATGGAAAGCTTTTGTTTTCTCCTTTGTGTCGCCGAGACTTATTGATTCTCTCACTAAAGATTACTGATAAAATCCCTTTGTGGCATGTCGGTGTGACTTTATGAATTCGCCAAGACCATATGCCGAAGAAGATGACTCCTGCCGATGCCGCTTTTATTGCCGTGACCTCACCTCTTCGGCCAGACATTATGCCGAAGGTTTTATCCTTCACCGAAAGGCATGCCTTTATCGATAGTCAGCAAGACTGCAGGCGTTCGGCAAGACTTCCCACCGAAGGAATAACTTTCACCGAAAGGGGGGGGGTTTCGTTTGCTCTGCACTAGTCGATAAGACTTGAAGATTTCACCGAGACTTCTTGGTGAAGAAGATGACTCCCGCCGAAGTGTTTGCTCATTGTGCGGTAGTCGGTGAGACTTCCTGAACTCATTGAGACTTCTTGGCGAAGAGAAAAACCTTATGTCGGTATATGAATCCTTTTGGACAGCGGTCGACAAGACTTTGAGATTTCACCAAGACTTCTTCCCGAAGGGAAAACTCATGCTGATAGATGCATGTATGTAAATTCCACTCGCCATGACATCCCTGGGGTCTTGCCAATAGGCAACACAGACGCAGATTTGAATAAAACAAAATATGGGTCAGGGCAACCATGATAATCCTATGTCGATAAGATCCATAATGGGGAGTATCCGAACTTGATGGAATCTATAGTGCAACAGGGCCAGATATGGGGAAAATATGCTCATGGTGGGACTTTTTTGGAAACTTTGCAAGTATGGAAAATATGTAATATCATCAAAATTGTGCAGTTCTAACACCCCCTTTAGATCCTTAGCAAACAGAGCCAAGCCACCAGTCGGCAAGAGGTTAGGAAAGTCTTGCCGACTTTTGCCTTAGCCGATTTTCATGACCAACTGGACTGAGGAATGCATTCCAACTGAGCTCCCTTAGAAAATATCACCACGTGTGTGATTTAATCCTACATTCAACAAGGAAAACCACAGTAAAGATCACACAAACAGAAGTTAAATAATCAAAATCATCATTAAAACGAATCCTATGTCAGTAAGGTGTCGTTAAATCTTCAAACAAAAATGATCATACAAACAGTTCGGGTTTTAGATCGACCCACAGAATCCAGGCCAAGGAGGAATTTTGGAGAATTCCGAGTCAGGCGGATCCTAGCGGAATAAGCATGAAAACATCCATTAGAAACTTAATCTGATCATCACCGACCAAGGAACAGCATGTGAGATCTCAAAATAGCATCAATTATTCATAAAATGCACCATTATTTATTAACTAGCCTTACTACTCCATATTTCTCCACATTCCACCAGATTCTGGGGAAATCCGTTTTGGATGGATTTCCCTAAAGGAGAAGACATTCCGGAAAATCCAAAACAAACAGGGAACAATGGATTTTGGGAAAATCCGGGGGAGAAAGAAATTCGCGAAAATTTGGTCCACGTAGATTTCTGCGAAGACCGAAAAATCCTTGAATGACAACACTCAATCGGAGTTCGAGTGAGATCCAGGAAAATTCGGATGAGAAAGAAATCCGTGAAGAAGGAGACATCGCTTAGAGGCCTCGGGGATTTCGGGAAAATCTGATCCACGCAAAATTCTTCGAAAACCAAAAATCCTCGAACAATAGCGCTTGGCTGGAGCTCGAGTGAGATCTGGGAAAATCCAGATTGGGTGGAAAATCCTGAACTCAGGAGAAAACCCGAATTTTGACTGAGGCAGAACCAAACTTTGACCAAAACTAGAAGACAAACTTAGGCAAAAAACCAGAAGAACCACTAAGGGGAAAGCAAGTAACCAAAAGCAAAAAGAAACCAGAAAGAGAAAAAGGGGGACCCATTTTGATCCAAATCAAAGTGGGGTGGTTATGCAAGGCATAACAAATGGTGACTCAGCTGGGAAAATGGTTTAACCATTTTCATGAATCTGAAGGATTCAGCTACCCAGAACTCCTGGTTCATGAACATCACAACTCCAGTTGGGTCAGTTATAACAAGCAAGGTAGAGCTAGAATCTCAAATGTAAGCCAACAACAACTACCCCATGAATCAATGTGTGTGTTTGATTGTGCATCATTCCTTTCATAAAGTCTCTTCATCTTTTGAATAATAATGTGCAATATTTGAACTACATGAGTTGATTTCCTTCATGCAATGATATCCTGGGCATTGCTTCGCTGCTAGTAAGGTGTCCATAGCCCCGACGGAGATACCTCTAGTTTTCTCACAGCATTGCTCTACTGCCGGTCAGGCATCCATAGCCCCGGTAGAGATACTGGAATCACCCATTCATATTGAATCCTCTTTTTCTTTTGATAATTCTTTTCTTTTTTCTTTTGAAGTTTCAGATATTTCATTTAATTCTCTTTTTCTTTTCAATATGTCAGATGTTTAATATCTGATCTGGGTTGAAAACTACAATGGACCTCATAACAGCACTTGGAAGTTAGATTTTTCACTCAAATCTTACAACACTATCATCCTAGGACAAATACACTACTAGAAGATGAGATGATTTTAATGACTTGTGACAAATTCTGGGATAGCTGATGAAGGATTTCTTACTTGGCACCTTGTTTTCAAAACTTTCCACAACTTTTATCGATAACAAGCATGAAACAATGAATTGAGGACAAAAATCATCTGATCAGAAAACCTGAAAATGTCTAAACCACTTCTCTCCTAATGACCAAAGTATGCTTCAGATAACAACCCACAGTTTTAGATGGAAAGGATGGATCAACCCCAAAGAACAAAACAAAACAAAGAGAAAACAACAAAGGAAACACAAAAGATAGAAGGAAAGAACAAACAAATAAGTAGCAAACTATTTACAAGCAAAGAGTAAATTATCTAAACAAGGAGCAACAGATTATTGACAAGCAGAAACACATAAAGTATTTAGAAAAAAAAAAACAATTATTTACAAATAGGAGACAAAATAAATTATTTACATAAAGAACAACGAATTACTTAAATACAGGACAGAAATTAACAAGCCTCAAGATTCAAAATAGTGCTTGAGGAACTGCCCATTAACAGGCAAAGGAACAGATTCCCCAGTGAGGCTACTCAGTCTGAAAGCATTATCCCCTAGGATCTCAGCAATCTGATAAGGACCTAACCAGAGTTTGTCAAACTTTTGGTGATTTCCTTTCTTTTCACTAGCCTTATCCCATAGCAACACTAGGTCCGATATCCTAAAAGCCTTTATCTTGGCTCTTTTGTCAAACCATCGTTTGACAACAACCTGATGCCTAAAGAATTGTTGTAAGGCCACATCTCTCTGCTCTTCTAATTTCATCAAAGCAGCTAACCTGACCTCTATCCTATTGTCATTGGAGTAGAATTTCTGCATGAACTCAAGGATAGGTATTTGCAGATGGATAGGAAATACATGCTCTTGGCCATACACTAGCTTGAATGGTGAAGTCTTTAGAGCAGCCTTAATCCTAGTCCTATCTTCCCATAATGCGAATCTAAGCTGGGTATGCCAGTCTCTAGGGTTATGCTCTAACAGTTTCTTAATGACCCCTAAGAGATTCTTATTGGTTGACTATGCAACTCCATTGCCTTGTGGGTAATAATTCGAAGAATACTTCAAGACAATCTTGTGATCATATGCCCAGGAAATAAACTCAGCAGAAGAAAATATAGAGCCATTGTCACATACCAGAGCGAAGGGTACCCCAAACCTTGTAGTGATGCATTCGGTGAGGAACTTGGTCACTACATCTGTGGTGATGTTCTTATAGGGTATAGCCTATGTCCATCTTGTGCAATAATCAGTAACAATCAAGATAAACTTGTTCCCTACAGAAGAATTTGGGTTAATCACCCCAATAAAATCTAGTGCCCACTGGGCAAATGGCCTTACCTCGTAGATAGGCTATAGTGGCATAGTTGAATGGTGTTCCCTTGATGCAGAAATCTGACATGTGTGACATGTCCTCACATGCTGATGAGCATCTTTAAATACACAGGGCCAGTAATAACCAGACCTAAGGATTTGGTGTGCCAGTGAATCTGCAGAACCATGACCTATGCCATGTTTCCCATGAAACTCAGAGATCACCTGTTTAGCCTCCTGATGATCAAGGCATCTCAAGTATACTCCTTCAAAATTCCTCCTATATAGCAACCCTCCTTTGAGCATGTAATGAGAACTCTTCAATCTTAAGGCTCTCCTTTGAGTTGCATTCATTCCTTTTGGACATCGATTATGGAGCATTAAGCAAATGATATCAGAATACCAGGGGTTGTTAGAGAAAGACTGGGTTGTGTATTGCTGACAGATGATGTTTTCGCCAACATTCGCCATGGACTGAGATAAGCCCATGCCCCTGACTAGTTTCATGGGATGTATCTCCAGATCAAATTCTTGCAAGATGGCCATCCATTTTCCTCTCCTTTCTCCTAGCTCACTCTGCATCAATAGGGACTTCACAGCTGCATCAGGAACTACAACAACGATTTGGCTCCAGAGAATGTAATGCCAGAACTTCTTAACAGCCCGATCTAGCTCGAAGGTTTGCTTCTCTAGGGGTGGGTATTTGATTTCCGCATTTTTGAACGGAGAGCTGATGAATGTAATCGGCCTCTTCTCTGCCTCCCCTTTTCGTTGAGTTAAAACAGTCGCACATGAATGCTCGAAGGCAAAAGAGTAGATGTAAAACAGTCTAAGATAGTCAGGGCTGGTGAGCACAGGTGCTTCTAAGATGGATCGCTTGACTTGTGAGAACACGACCTTTGCTTCCTCAGTCCACTCTATCTTGGCATCTTTCTTCATCATCTCATTGAGTGGCTTCACGATTTCAGCAAAGCCTGTAATGAATTTCCTCACGAAATTGATCTTCCCGAAGAAAGACCTCATTTCTTTCTTGCTTCTTGGCCTAGTGATCTTCAGAATGGACTCGACTCGATCTGGGTTGATTGAAATCCCTCTTTCAGAAATTGTGTCCCAGTAGTTTCCCTTCAGAAACCCCGAACACGCATTTTTTTCGATTCAATGAGACTCCATATTGGACACACCTCTCAAGGACTTTGGCTAAATCTGCGGCATGATTCAATCGGTCCTTGGAGAACACTGTCAGGTCGTCCATATAGACAATGATGCACTTACTGATTATGTCCTTGAACACTATGTCCATGGCACACTGGAAAGTTACTCCAGCATTTATTAGACCGAATGGCATCCTTCTGTATGCAAACGTCCCCCACTTTGTAGTGAAAGTCATCTTCATCTTGTCATCAAAGTTGACCATTACCTGATTGTATCCAAAGTAACCGTCCAAGAATGACATCATCTGTGCTCCATTGACAGTCTGTAATACCTCATCCAAGGAAGGGAGTGGGTAGTTATCCTTTTCTGAAGCTCTATTCAGATTTCTGAAGTCCACGCATAGTCTGATCTCCCCATTCTTCTTATGGACTAGAACTAAGTTGGCTACCCATGTTGAATGGCACATAGGAAAGATTATCCTTGTAGACAACAATTTCTGAACTTCTTTATAGATCAATGGCTCAATCAGGGTGTTGATAGGACGTTGCTTCTGTCGGAAAGGTTTAGCCTCGAGCTTCAAGGGAATAGTGTGAGTCATAACAGAGGCATCAAATGTCTTTAAGTCCTCATATCCCCAAGCAATTGCAGAAATATCTTTCTTAAGTTTTGCCAATATGTCTTTTTTGATCGCTCCAGGGTAGGCTTTCCCTATGTAGACATTCCTTTCAGGACCAGAATCAGCTAAGTTAACTATGTTGTATTCACCTCCTTTGTCTTCAGCTGATACCTTCTCTCGAGCCCTTGGATCCGAGTCAAAAATTATCTCCAAGGCCACCATTCCCTTGGGGATGTTATTATTCTTTAAGTTAAGAACTCCTTATGTATCACATTCCTCAGGGGTCCAATCCCCTTGATCTCTATTGAACTCATCAATAATTTGCCCCTCAAAAACATCTGAGCTTGCCAAGAAAGCCATAATATGTCGGTCATCATCAAAGACTTGAAAGTTCATGATGTTGTCAGGAACTGCAGGGGTGGAAATTAATTCCACTGAGAATTTCCTGAGGTTAGAGCCTTGCATAGGTTCCAGGGTGCTTGCAGCAGCAGCCAATAAATCAACTACCTGATTGTCTTCTCTAGGGATTAAGCTGATCCCAAATGCATCAAAGTCTTTGATCAAATTCCATACCCTATTTCTATACGCTGCCAGCTTTTTATTGTGACAGGTGTACTGGCTGCGTACTTGCTTGACAACAATCTCTGAATCTCCCTTGACCATCAAGGCAGTGACCTTCTTCTTGTGTGCAAACATCAATCCCCGGGCTAGAGCTTCATATTCTGCCACATTATTGGTACATCCAAATTGCAACCTGTAAGATGCAAAGAAGGTTTTCCCTTGAGGGCTGGTTAGTACAATTCCAACACCACTTCCTATCTTAGATTTGGATCCATCAAACGTGAGGGTCCACAGTTGATCATTGGTTGGGGTTGGTTCTTTTGAGGTCCTGGTGGGCACTTGGGTTGAATGAGCCATAATTGGGACTGCTTGATACTTTGCATCAGGTATAGGGAATAGGTGTTCAATAGGTTCCTCTAACATACTTTTCGATGTTGGCTCAGTTGTATCATCTGACCTGTGGCTATCCTTCTGATAGTCACTTGTTTCTTCGGCTGACCCCTTGGTTTTTGGTATATTAGTGGGTGAATGGTTTGAGAAAAGCTTCATTATCACTTTGGGAGATAAGGTTTGGCACTACATAAAGTACTTCTTGTTCTTCTCAATTTCCCTAACCAACAGGCTTGTGAGGTGCAAGAAGATCCATGAAGAATTTTACTCCCTCATTTTGAATTTCCTCTACATTATTGATTTGGTTTCCTGAGCTTATCTCTTGTATTGAAAAATTTGTTTTTGAAGCTCTTTTTTGTTGAGCTGATGCATGAAAGAATTTAGTATTGCGATCTCCCTCTTTCAGCCATAATTCTTGTGATTTTTGCTGCCAATACACTTCTTCTCATTTACCCAATTCTGACCACAACTGCTAAAGATCCTTTTGTTTGACATAAATAGCAGAATCCATACCATTTTGAATAATATGCTCATGTATGTCTACCAACTATTTAGCTACCTCTTCCTTTTGAGAAAAAATATTTTTGAAAGTGCTAATATTCCAATCCTTTATTTTCCCTTTAACATGTAATTTTTTAAAGAACTGAAACATTTTTGTACCATTGTGAACTAGAGCACTTACCCGCCACTGTCTTAACAAAGGCATAAATAAAGGATGCCTCAGCCACATCTTCTCAAACTTGAAAGAGGGTTTATGCGCTGGGACCCCTGTTGGCTTTGTTATATTTAGTAATATGGCATAATGATCAGATCCAATAAATGGAAGGATTTGGGAAGCCAAATTTGAAGATGCACAGGCCCATTCTTGAGAAACTAGGAACCTATCTAGTCTTATTGTAATATGACAAAAATATCTTCTATGATTTGTCCAAGTAAATCTCCCTTTTTTTCTGGAAGAATATCCCAAAATGCATTATCTGTAATGAAGCACCCAAAATCCATCATTGTTTTTTTGTGGTGGGAAGATACCTCCTTGCTTTTCATTCAAAGAAACAATTGCATTAAAATCCCCTGCAACAATGATCTTTTGATTACCCAAATTTTGTGTTATAGTTGTCAAAGTATCCCATAACCGCTTTTTATCCTATGTTGTTATTGGGCCATAAACACTGATAAGCTTGAATTGAATGTCAAAACTTTGTAAATTCATGAGCTTCCAATTATTATCAGATTTTAATATGTCCAATGTGACTATCCTTGGGTTCCATACAAAAATTAGTCCTCCTAAGGCCCCTTGGGTGGGTACTGTAGTAACTTTCCACTTGCTCCATTTGAGGACAGTTGATTCAAAAACTTCCTTTGATAATTTAGCTTCTTGAATAAGAAAATGTCTTCCCCACTGGTGTTAGTTTGATGCTTGATGTGGGATCTTTTGTTAGGGGCATTGATGCCCCTGGAATTCCATGATACAATCTTCATTGCATGCGAGGAGAGCAGCATGCTCTCCTCTGTCTTTCATTGATTGAAAATCCCCCATCTAAAGTGGCTTGTGTGCCTGCTTCAATTTCCTCTTTTAATTTGTTTTCCTTAGATTTCCTTCCTCTTTTGGCTGGAGTTTTTTTAGTTAACACTTGAG
>VDFB02107167.1:0-15345 GCA_007258455.2 Sequoia sempervirens
CTAGGAGAGGTCATCCAGTATGGGAGATGGATTAGTATACTTATTTGTAAGAAGATTGTTTGAAGGTAGGTTATCTGGGATGACAGACTATCCATTGAACGATATTCCTAGCTTGTGTAATTTACTAGTAGACTAGATTGTTGTAGGTTAGTCTGGGATGACAGATTATCCAGTGAAGGACCACACCTATGCGTAGTGTAAGATAGCCTTAAGTCAAATCAGCCCTGAGTGGTGTTTATGATAGATGACTTCATTCGAAGTACTGAATGAGAACACTTTGGCCAAAGTAGTGCAATGTACAACATCCAATTAGACTATCTGATGCTTCAGACTACACTGTCAGTTCACTGTGATCCTTTATGCATGCTAGTTTGGGATTGTGAAATAGCTAGTTCTAGTTATGTAGAACACAACACTATGCTCAGTTGGGTTGTCGTTATCGAATACTCTACCAATCTCTTCATTAGAAGGGAAGGGATATCTACCGAATGGTAGATGTGCGGGGGACCGCATTAAGAGTCTGTGGTTGTAACGACCTATCCCTTGCGTAGATTAATTTCTTTTAAATTTTACTCCAAACATATAAAGGTAAAAAGTAACAAAGACATTACAATAAAAATCTTTCCTTTCTTCATTGATAAATGCATACAAGTTACAATATATTTCCACATGAATTCCATTTTCATTGCAAATATAAATCAGAGTACAAAAGTAATACAATTACATACACAGCTCGAGAGTTTTTGAACAAATAGTAGTAAGACGGTCCAAATTCCTTTCCTTTCAAATCTTGGTGCATCGGTCGCTTGTTGTGGAGGAGAAACATCACTCGAGCGCTTTTCCGCCAACCATAGACTTATAATGCAGTCCCCCGCACACCTATCGTTCGATAGATGGCCCTCCCTTCGAAAGAAGAGATTGGTAGGGTATCCATTAATGATTACCAACTGAGCATAGTGTTGTGTCCTACACAACTAGAACCTTGCTATTTCACAATCTCAAACTAATACAAGGATCACAATGAACTGATAGTGTAGTCTCAACTAACTCACATCTATGTGGAAGTCGTACATTTCACTACTTTAGCCAAAGTATTCTCATTCAATACTTCGAATGAAGGTCATCTATCATAAACACTACTCAGGGCCGATTTGACTTAAGGCTATCTTACATTACGCATAGGCTTAGTCCTTCACTGGATTATCTATCATCCCAGACTATCCTACGACAATCTAATTTACTAGAAATGAAAGCATAACAAGTAAATCCAAAATCCTCTCCTATTTTGGAAATCAATATCCTAGGAGTTACACAAGCTCAACTAAGTTAACCTAATAACTTAAGTTGTGGATTGTTACTTGACTCTGCCTTCATTTCAATCCTAGTAATATTAACTATTACCATCGTATTCTCCGTATATGGAGACAATACAAAATATGCAATTTCATACTAAAAAGCATTTTAATTCTTCTCATAAATTTCTTCACACAAATTCACTTCTTATGCACAATTAAATAAACATTTCTCTTAACAGCTCTTTCCTCTACAAACTAAATTGTATTCAGAAAACAACCTTCAGCTTTTGCTCACACAGCAAACACAAAGAAGTAGATATATAACAATCAGATTTAAAACTGAAAGATGAAGAAGGTTTCATGCCTGATTATGAACTTTCTCTCCAATAATCCAGTTCCAGTCCTTCTCTTAACAAAAACCCTCAATATTGATTGAATTCTCACTCAGAAATAGACTCTCAAATGATGAATACTCAGCTATATTGGAAATATACTCAGACTGTGATGGTAACGTACTGGTATTTCCTCTGTTTTAATCACTCAGAAATAAAATATGATTTCAGAATAAAGAAATGGTGAAACAAACTCAGAGTATAATGAAAATTTGGATTTAGCAAAGTACATAATTAAGAATGTAATGGCGTCTATTTATAGAGACAGAAACCATTGATTTCCACTCTTGCAGGCATGTAGAATGACAGAACTGTGTTTTGAATCATTCAAATGAAATTAGTGGCGGACTTCTATTCCCTTACTCAGCATTTCAAGAGGTGATTCGACCTCTAAACTTGCCAGCAAATCAAGAAAATTTCAACTTTGCACATGGCTAAAAGAAGAAATTGACATCTACAGGAACTCACCAGAAATGGCGCCAACTGAAAAATGATTCACCAATTTTAGAAATGGTCATGGCTAAACTCAAAACACCTAATCTCCTCACAAGCTGCGTTGCCCCTATTCCTCAGCTGGGTTAATTTCTTTTCCCAAGCGAAGCGCTCTTCACAGCCGTGTGTTCTTCTTCCAACGCCAAATATTTTTCACGGGAAAAGGCTCTTTCAATAGTTTGAAGCAAATATTTTGCTCTTTCAAAAGTTTAAACATTTACCTTTCAAATATATCGATTTCCCTTTGTGATAATGATTTAACTTTTTCCAAATGAGAATAGCCCGATTCTCATATATTCGGCTGAAAGATATTTATTAATTTTCCATAGTTTAACTTTAATATTTACTCCAAGTAAAATACAATCTTTTATTCACTTTAAAAGATTTAAAATATTATTAAACTATATATATATATTTAATTATATATATATTTACATATATAAATATATATACACATACATATTTATTCGTCGAATACATATATTGCGAGCCAATCAGCATACTTTTAATAGATATATCTATGTATATGTGTATACATGTGTATATGTAAATTCCAAGGAAAATATTATAATAATATTATTTATCCACAGATAATAGGTAGTGTATATATATATATATATATATATATATATATACATGTATATACTTGTATATATCTCAGTGTACATGTATGTGTATGTATACCATATCAACACATACATATGAGCATATCCATCTGCCGATCATACGTCTGTATCGATATGTTTATACATATGGACACGTGTACATGCTATATACATGTGTATACATACCCACTCAACCTATTCACTTATGTCCATTCACGTTATCCTCACAATGATCATTGTACAGTAAGTCAGATACACAAATAAACATCACTTATACATGCATTCAGAAGTAGACACGACTCCTAATGCCAACATACAAGCCTACGGACGACTTACCCATAACTCAAACAAACTGACTTAGCTTACTCAGTCTAAGGGACGTGTGTGTGTAAGCTCAGATGGTTCTCGTTACTGTTTACCCGACCAAGCTCCTCTCCCGAGTGATATTTCTCCTCTGCTTGGAGGAATGGTTCGCACACCTGCATTCAATGACACGCTAACAAGAGTCGTATGTTCACAACAAAGCAGTATACATGAAACATCTCAAAAGTTAGAATAAACATTATTCAACAACTTGCACGCAACATTTATCTAGGATTACATCAATAGAACTAACAATCAAATGAGACAGTCATTAAATGGTGACACATTCATATTGATAACAAGAACAACATGTTTTATTCCTCACATTGATTCAACCATTACAATCAATTGCCCTATGCAATAATAGCTATACAATCGGGGTGTAACATACTCCCCCCCTTATGATTCATCGTCCTCGATGAACTAAAGTATTATTTTAAACAGAAAATTCTAACTCTACATTTATTCTTCACTCTTGAAAGTTTCAAGAATGTCTGGCCGGTGTAATTTGGACATCAACTTGTCCATCATCCATGGCAGCATGTTTCCTCTGCTGAAACATGGCCTTTTGAGTGGGAAGTGCGTTGACATGTTGTTGGGAACCAGAAGTTTTGTTAGGGCATTCATTCGCATAATGATTACCTTTACATATAAAGCATCCTGCTCTTGGTCCTCTTTTCTCCATGGTTTCCCCAGTCTTATTAACACCTTTACTAGCTCTGCTAGTGTCATCATACCTTGAGTTGTCTTTGTTCCAATCTCTCTTGAATTCCTTTTCATTGAAGCGAGATCTTTTCCCCTTTTTCTTTGCTACATCTTCGCAAATTCTTCCTTATTGGGGGAAATCTTGTTGGGGACTTCAGTATCCTTCTTTTGTTCTTCTCCTTCACACTGGTTGGAGTCTGCCTTAAGCTTTTGTTCCTGCTTTATGGCTTTTTCATACACAAGGTCCATTGTGGTCGGACCATGCATATCGACTTCACCTCCAATATTTTTGTTGAGTCCCAAGATGAACTTCCTAATTCAGAACGTTCATCTTTGTGGTAGATGGAAACATATCGAAGAAGTCGGGTGAACTCCCAATATTCATTGACCGACATGGTCCCTTGCCTCAATTCTTGAAAGTCAGAGAGTTTTTGGTCATAATAGAGCTGTGGCAACCAACGTTTGCAAAAAATTTCAACGAACTCTCCCCAAGTCAACTTCCAGGAACTTATATCTAGTTCAAGCTTTTTTTTTATCCACCAATTAGAGGCTTCACCTGCTAATTGGTATGCTCCTCATGCTGCTTTAGTTACCTCATTGTAGTTCCTTATTTCAAAATATTTTTCCATCTGGACTAGCCAGACTTCGGCTTCATCACCTCCTGAAGCTGCCTCCTGCACTGCCATCAAACTTTGGCGGGATTATCTTCTTCATATCACGAGATACCTCAGTAGACACTATCTTCCTGTTTCTTTCAGCAGAATTGGTTGGTGACTTTTCCTTCTCATGATTGCGGTTATCACCACGTCCATGAGACGAACTTTCGCCTTCCGTGTTGTTGATGGTTATTTCCTTCTCCAGCCATCTCTCACCAATTCTTTCGTTGGTTCGCCACCTTCAAAATCAGTTGAATATTTCTTCCGCGGTGGTTTCTTTATTTCATCTTCCATTTTATATTTCTTACATCCCTCTCCATGTTTCCTGCATGATTATGATTGATTTAAAACTAATCTTTATGATTATTATGAATATCACCTTCAATCGGCATTCCACAAAACCAGTATTCTTTACTCAGTTGGAAGACGCTGCTGGTAATCATTTCTTGCCAGTGGCCAGTTCGGTGCTTTGGATTCTTCTTTTTTTTCTCGAATACCAGGATTGTTGGAATCTTTCGACCGTTGGTGCCATTCCATTCATTCCGGTCTTTTTCTACTTTTCTAAATTTTCAAACATCTTTCTTTAAGTTTCCACTACCCTCTTTTGCCACCGGGTTATGCTCAGGTCCTCAAACCGCCAGTTCGTGACTGCAGCGGTCTGGGTGGCCGGATTTAGCGGTGACAGGAATCAGGTGCTGCTGCGTTGGTTGCGCAGGCTGGGTTTTCTCATTCCTTCATTTTCCTTAGAGTCATATAACTATATTGTAGGTTCAGGTATATACTTGTTTATTCTTCCTCACCTTCCTGCATAACATGTTTGCTTAGTCTTTCGCAATCCTAGGTAATATCATAAGTTGTTGGTTTAGGAGTTCCTACTCCAGGGATAATTCTCAATTCGTCCCAATTTACACAAGTTACTAAGAATTGCATCTTCCTTTTCAATTCCATAAGTTCTTTTTTCTTGCCATTGTGACTCAAGAACTTTTCAACCTTTATATTTTGATAAGGTTTATGCGTTATTGCGCAATGAGCTCATAGGTTCCTAGTGTTAAACCTAGTAGCTCTGATACCACATGTAATGACCTATCCCTTGCGTAAATAATTTTTTTTAAAATTTTACTCCAAACATATAAAGGTAACAAATAACAAAGACATTACAATAAAAATCTTTCCTTTCTTCATTGATAAATGCATACAAGTTACAATATATTTCCACATGAATTCCATTTTCATTGCAAATATAAATCAGAGTACAAAATTAATACAATTACATACACAGCTCGAGAGCTTTTGAACAAATAGTAGTAAGACAGTCCAGGTTCCTTTCCTTTCAAATCTTGGTGCCTTGGCCGCTTGCTGTGGAGGAAAAACATTACTCGGGCGCTTTTCCGCCAACCACGGACTTATAATGCGGTCCCCCGCACACCTCTCATTCGATAGATGGCCCTCCTTTCGAAAGAAGAAATTGGTAGGGTATCCATTAACAATTACCAACTAAGCATAGTGTTGTGTCCTACACAACTAGAACCTTGCTATTTCACAATCTCAAACTAATACAAGGATCACAATGAACTAACAGTGTAGTCTCAACTAACTCACATCTATGTGGAAGTTGTACATTTCACTACTTTGGCCAAAGTATTCTCATTCAATACTTCGAATGAAGGTCATCTATCATAAACACTACTCAGGGCCGATTTGACTTAAGGCTATCTTACACTACGCATAGGCTTAGTCCTTCACTGGATTATCTATCATCCCAGACTATCCTACAACAATCTAATTTACTAGAAATGAAACAGCATAACAAGTAAATCCAAAATCCTCTCCTATTCTGGAAATCAATATCCTAGGAGTTACACAAGCTCAACTAAGTTAACCTAATAACTTAAGCTGTGGATTGTTACTTGACTCTGCCTTCATTCCGATCCTAGTAATATTAAATATTACCATCGTATTCTCCGTATATGGAGACAATACAAAATATGCAATTTCATACTAAAAAGCATTTTAATTCTTCTCATAAATTTCTTCACACAAATTCAATTCTTATGCACAATTAAATAAACATTTCTCTTAACAGCTCTTTCCTCTACAAACTAAATTGTATTCAGAAAATGAAATATACCGAGCCAAATTTTTTCAAATTTTCAATTGCAACAAGCAGAGCAATCCACAGTCGTTAGGGTTAGCTCTAAACCAGAACGATACTGAAACAACTCTAACCAGAATGTACACCAGGATCCCGATGAGGGCAAGGTGTGAGCATTGGTCAGAAGATCTGAATGCAAAACAGAACTGGAAGGAACTCTAACCAAGAATGGCGCCGATGATGGCGAGCATATGGTCAGAGGATCTTCTACCACTACAAGTACTGAAAAGGAACTCAACACCAAGTATGTGCTACCCAATCCAGGATGGAGTTGAGGCGACCATATGGCAGAGTGTAAGAAATACAATGCTTGAAAGAAATAACTAGAATGCTGAAAGTACTCGACACCCAGAATGTGCTTTCTAACTCAAAGTGGGAAAGGAGCTACCATAGGGCAGAGATGTAATATATTACTAAACAACTTCAGAATGAAAGTGAGCACTACAAATCAGAATTGAACCAGATCGAGAATTACTGCCAGTACTACTGTCAGTTTACAAAATGAAGCTCATTTGCCTGCCAAGAGCATAGGAATATGAAAGATTAGCATTACATCATATAAAGGACTCTCCTTGGCTTGATCACAGATGCCAAAACAATAACTTCTCTCAAGGACCCAAATGATAATTCTGATTTCACAGATCTGCACTTTCAAATGAATAACCAGCAGCCTACAAACTTACAAAAATGTTCATAACTCACTCAGTAACCATCCGAATGAGGTGAAAACAAAAGCAAAACACCCTATGAAGTATGGCGACCAAGATGGGATACCACAAACACACTAAAAACCCTTTAATTATTTCTGCACAAATCCCAATGAATCACAAAAGGTACGGCTCACCATGAGGGGCGATTCTCTTTATAAAATTCAATCCTCACTCAAAAAATCTATAACTTTCCAGTAAGGGGCGCCCTTAGCAAAAAACCTCAAATGATCAATACCCAGAATGATATATATTTTACTTTGAATTTTATGATTGAATCTATAAATCTGCTGCAACAAATCAGCAACTCCAGAAAAAGTTATGAAATGCAAAAATCTGAACTACAAAGCATTAACTCTACAACAATGCAAACCTCACTACAAAATCACTCACAAGCATACTAAATTCTCCACTAGATGCTATCTCTCAAGCATGAAGTTGAGCCCATGGCTAGGAGGCATTCATTCCTCGAAGCAATCCCAGCACCATTCCGGCAGCATAACAATACTCAGACATAAGATCATCTCAATGATAACCAAAGGCCTCCTTTTATAATTTTCAGATGATCTTTCTCGAAACCCTAAACTTCCTTTTCGAACCAAACCCTAATCCTCCAATAGAAGGCGTCCCACTTTTCCAAGCAAACTTTGACTTTTAATAATACTTTATTTTCCTTCTTGAAATTGGCGTCCAATTTGAACTTGGGTTAATCTTTACTTTATAAGAAATATAATTAATTTCTTTCAATGAGGCGCCCACCCATAAAGACATCTTTTAAAACAACTTAAAGTGACGAGCTAGGCCAAGGGGGTCAATGTTAAAATATAACATTAAAACATGACTTTAATTAAATAATTTGACTTATCTCTCCAATTGAGCCCCGAAGCCATAAATGAGCAAGCCAACTGATCAGTCTGAAGTAGAAAGTCAACCATGCCGAAACCAACAAGAACACTGCCAGAAATAGAATTTACTAAAAATAGTAAATTCCTGAAGATGCTCAGAATGCCAAGAAGAACATATCACTGCGAAGCTCTCTGAAAACCCAAAAAGAATCCGCCATTGAATCAACCAACCTCGAGCAAGAGCATCCTTCAAAACAAGAAACCCTAATTTTACCTTCCGAGTAGCCTACAGGTCTCTGGAATAGGCCAACGGTCACTGGAAAGATCATGCTCGAGAAGGGGACATTACAATCCGCCCTTCCCAAAATTGCTTGTCCTCAAGCAATACCTCCATAACTCTAGAAACTTAAGACTGATCCATACCGAAACAAGTATGATCCTAGGTTCCCAAACCCATCGTAGGAAGGACCCACCATGCCGATGTTGCACCACTCTGATCACATATGTGAAATCATCATGCCTATGCTGCACTAACCTTCCTTGTAACCCCAAAGTGTTACCATCCATGATACTCAAACCAAAAGATTTTAAAGGAGGGGGATCAAAATCATGCAACATCTCATGTCCTCAATGCCCTGAATTAACAGTATCAACCATACTACTGTCAATCACAATTCTAAGCCATAGGAAAGATAGTCTACTCAAATCAGAATCAAACTCCTCAGCATACCTCCACATGGTAACAAACGGAACCATGACTGCAAATGTGACATCTACAAATCTTCTTGCAAGGAGGAAAGCAATCCTTTACAAGAGCTCAACGAACTCGTACTCATGTCTCCGCATGAAGCTACTATGCCTCATCTGAATTATACTGACACAACCATGAAGACTACAGAAAACACTCATAGTTCCAGCCCCATGAGTCTCAGAATGGTGAACCAAAGCATGTGAGAGACTGCTGTCCTGAATCAACACTAAGAGTAAACTGTCAAAGTTTACATCACAAACCATCTAAGATGAATTTGGAGAGTAGGAAGGGTGTGAAGGAACAAATAATTGCTGCTGATGAAGGCTGGGATCAGTGTAGTGCAATCTGATTCTAGAGTCCTACACAAAGGACAACAACAACACCACTCAAAATCCCAAGTGTGAGCATGTGAGATGACCATCGAGCTGCAAGGTGACACCTCCAAAGTGGTTGGAAAACATGCTAGATCCATCTCTATGAGAAAACTACCACTTCTTTGATCAAGAGTGATGAACCAACTCTCCTGAATGCGAGAAACGCAACATGTAAGGTGGCTGGTCTACCTTAAACCAGCAAGCTCGAGTCTCAAAACCTGTCCTAGTCTTAGCCGAGAAATACTCTCAAGAGCAACCAATCGTTCATTTCTCCAACCCATACTCAAAATTTCTCTCCAACCCAATTGTTGATGAACAAATAACCCCATCAAGTGGTGGACAAAGAAAGGAACAACATCAACAAATTTGGAAATTTGATCCTTATTCCTCCAATAGCCCTTTCCAAATGTAATAAGCTTTATCAAGCCAAGTTGAGAATCCCAAGCACGAATACCCAACTGAAAATGATTTTCAACACAATGCAAGGTAATCTCAATGCATCCCCAAGAGCTAGTAAGGATCAAGTGTATACTAAAGAGATTGATGCCTCCTCTATTGAACCCTTGAAGCCTATCCATGAAAGTTTCAACAACAATGGATCAAGAAATATTAAATGACCTCAAAACCAACTCCAAAAATGGACTAATAAATGCCAAAGCATCCTTCAACCCAAGGGATGGATTGACAAGCATACAAACACCGAGTTCTAGTCCATTTTTCTTCCCTACTTCATGAGTGTCAAAACTGAAATCTTTGCTCCTTGTTGCTGTAATGAATTTACCAGCAACTACCAAGTCTTGCTTTGTTAACACCTTGGTGTCGAGGATGTTGAAATCTCCTCGAATCAACACTTCCCATGTAGAGACTCCATCCTCAAACCCACTTATGCATCCATTACTATTCAACATACGTGGCACATCCTCATGGAGTGATATCAAGGCATCCTTAGATTGGAGTTCATGCTTGACCTCATGCTTGGTCACTTCACTACTTGACTCATTTTTCAAAACAAAGAGAGGATTGTCATAAGTTGCTTCAGCACCCACTTCAAAGAAGGGATTGTCAAAGACTTGGAAGCCATTCCTTTCGTCTCGCTGCCCCAAATCTTCACATGCAACTTATGATTTTCCTGAAATGCTTTCAAGATCAAACTCCTCTTGAAGACAGTCAAGATCTCCAATCACTTGATTGATTTTTTCAGCTCTTTGTGCATCCTCTTGCTCCTTGAAAAGTTTGAAATCTGCAAACTGGTCTTCAACCTCTGTTAGATCCAACTGAGTTTCTTTCAACTCATCCTTTATTGATTTAAGCTCCAGAGTGAGCTCATAAATCGTACTCTCCTTTTCATGAAAAGCACAAATGGCCTTCTTTGCAACTTCAATGACATGATCCCATTCTCCAATAGAGTGCACGTACTCGGACTTCAAGGTCTCCAAGGAATCTCTGATAAGTTGCAAATTTGGAAGAGTAACTTCATCGATCACTCCTCTACGTCCCTCTTCAAGCTGAGCCTTCCAATAAAGCTCTTCAACCAAGCTATATGCGTGGTCAAACAGGGATAGAGCTTGCACTTCCTTGTCAACGAACACCTTGAATTGTCCTTCCCACTCATAAGAATGTGAGGATGGTGAATTGCTGGTTGGCTGCTCTTCAAAATCAGAACTTTGTTTTGTGACATCGTTGTCCTCAGAGCTGCTCCAACCTTCTTGTCTTTCATCCTCAACTAACAGAGAATGTTCAGTGTCATGGAAAGGGACATACTCCACAGTTTCTTCGTCCTCAAGCTTGCAATCAACTTCTTGCCTTGGTAGATCAACCTTTTGTTCTAAAACCACATTGAAACTTTCTTCTTCAAAAGTCGTAAGGTCTTCAAGCTCTTCATCCACCTCAACGGCTCTCGACTATGGCAAACACCCAATGCCGAAATAACCACACACTGCACGTCAGCTCGAGTTTCTGCAAGTAAATAATGACCCTCCTTGCAGGGTCGTGAATCAACTTCTCCTGAAGGGATTCTACCATGGAGCTCTCTTTCAGAAAGCTTCTCTCATCAAAACAACTCTCCTTCTGGCCTCCCTAGCTCTGTAAATGTAAACAATATTTCTGAAGTCTCTACTGATCAAAGGGAAATTAATCAACAAAGGTTCTTTTTGTCATACCTCAGTGCCAACACACCTGGATCCCAAATGCCAAGGGGTTGACGAACATGATCAACAGGAAGAGGTTTTTCATGCTTCATTGGAAGTATTGACTCAATGAATAAGTCAGATCCTGAATCTCTTAAGCTAATATCTTCAAAAACATTTTCTTCCAATGGTTTGGTTTGCTAGTCAAACCCAAATCCAACAATGTCATCACCGAAATGAAGTGAAGATTCTTTGATGCTGCTTGTTTCAGAAACTTCACCTTCATTATCTTTTATGGAACCATCATGAGAAAGTATGTCGCTGATTTCCTCATGTGGAACTTCTTGGGGATTTGAGATAGCAACAAGAGTAAAACTATCCACCACCAATTCTTCAACACAAGGTGGTACTGTCATGTTGGAAACATTACCAACTTTATCACTTTGGCAATGCTCATAGGCTGATTCAACGGGACCACAAGTATTTCCTTCTACTTGCTCTTCTTCAGCAAACTCATCCCATACAACAGTACTACTTAAATCTTCAGTGAAGCCCTTAGCTTCTAGACCTCCATAGGTTGAATCCTTATTAGGATTCAAGCAAGACCCACCATTGCTCGCTTCTTTCACCAAGCCGATCTTCATCACCTATTACATGTAATATAAAGTAATATAGTTCTCTCACCTTAACTCCTTCACTTTGCCACCTAGACTTCTCATCAAGCTCACTTATCATTCCTAGGTCATGCACCTCTATCCCCATCTCTGGACTTAGTATAAAACCTTTCCTGGACTCCCCATTTTGTGATCCTCTTCATTATACGCCCATGATAACTCAAGTATTGGACCCTCCTCGAGGCCATCTTTCAGAGTGTCTCCGTATCTCCTCACTCATCCTGGCCAAATGAACTTTGTTGCCAGATAGCCGCTGATCTTGGCTCTGATACCACTGAAATAATCCGAGCCAAATTTTTTTGTTTTTTCAATAACAGTTTAGAAACAAAATGCACCCGTTAAGGTTAGATCTTAAACCAAAACGATGCTGAAGCAACTCTAACCAAAATGTACACTAGGATCCCAATGAGGGCAAGGTGTGAGCATTGGTCAGAGGATCTGAATGCAGAAATAGAGTTGGAAGGAACTCTAACCAAGAATGACGCCGATGATGGCAAGCATATGGTCAGAGGATCTTCTACACTACGAGTACTGAAAGGGAACTCAACACCAAGTATGTTCTACCCAATCCAATATGGAGTTGAGGCGACCATATGGCAAAGTACTACAAATTACAATGCTTGAAAGAGAAATAATCTAAAATGCTAAAAGTACTCGACACCCAGAATGTGCTTTCTAACCCGGAGTGGGAAAGGAGCTACCATAGGGCGGAGATAAAGAAATACAATTGCAGTTATAGAATGTAAATATGGGCATTACAAAACATGATTAAGCAAGATGAAAGAACTGCTGTCAGTACTACTCTCGGCTTACAATATGATAGAGAATTCGCCTGCCAAGAGCATAGAGTTAGAACAATTCAACGAGCATTAAAATAGAGACTTCTCCTTGCTCAATGGACATATCAAAACTGATTTCCTTCTCTCAAAAACCAGATTTAAGATTTTGATTTATTCAGATCTGCACCTTTAACTGTAAAACCATCATGCCTGTAACCCACTAAATTGCTCGTATAACACCCTAAACAGACCCAAAAGACTTCAAGTTTGATGCAATGGACCTATAGAATGATGGCGCCTAGTTTAGTTATAAGAAAAGGTAGTTAAAAGTGGCTAATAATTAATGGCACGAATCCCAAGGCACTCCAGAAAGGGCGCCCTACAAGGAATGACGAATTTGCTTTATAAAATCATATGCTTCATATTAAAATCTGCAAATATTCATGAAGGGTCGCTTCCAACAGAGAAAACCAATGAGACAATACCCAAAACAACTCTTTTTGTATTTTTTGATTTGTGATTAAAAACAACAATCTACTATGAAGAAAATACAATTCTAGAAACTCACTAAAATGCACAAATCTGAACTACAAAGCCACACAATGACAATAATGCAGAAATCTTGATACAAAACACTCAGACTATACTATCTCACCACTAGTTGCTATCTTTCAAGCGAGAAGCAATGCCTAGCTAGGAGGCTTACATTTCTCGAAGCAATCCCACAGCCAATCTGGCAGCATAACATTCCTGTAGATAAAAGATAATCTCAATGATAACCAATGGCCTCCTTTTATAATTTTCAGATGATCTTTCTTGAAACCCTAAACTTCCTTTCCGAACCAAACCCTAATCCTCCAATAGAAGGCATCCCACTTTTCCAAGCAAACTTTGACTTTTAATAATACTTTATTTCCTTCTTGAAGTTGGCGTCCAATTTGAGCTTGGGTTAATCTTTACTTTATAAGAAATATAATTAATTTCTTTCAATGAGGTGCCCACCCATAAAGACATCTTTTAAAACAACTTAAAGTGACGAGCTAGGCCAAGGGGGTCAATGTTAAAATATAACATTAAAACATGACTTTAATTAAATAATTCGACTTATCTCTCCAATTGTGCCCCAA
This sequence comes from Sequoia sempervirens, assembly GCA_007258455.2. NCBI lineage: Eukaryota > Viridiplantae > Streptophyta > Pinopsida > Cupressales > Cupressaceae > Sequoia > Sequoia sempervirens. Next base: position 14,044 of record VDFB02107167.1, read on the forward strand.
AGCCATAAATGAGCAAGCCAACTGATCAGTATGAAGTAGAAAGTCAACCATGCCGAAACCAACAGGAACACTGCCAGAAATAGAATTTACTAAAAATAGTAAATTCTTGAAGATGCTCATAATGCCAAAAAGAACATATCACTGCGAAGCTCTCTGAAAACCCAGAAAGAATCCGCCATTGAATCAACCAGCCTCGAGCAAGAGCATCCTTCAAAACAAGAAACCCTAATTTTACCTTTCGAGTAGCCTACGTGTCTCTGGAATAGGCCTACAGTCACTGGAAAGATCATGCTTGAGAAGGGGACATTACAAGCATTTCCTTCAACATTGTCATTTTAACAAGGAAAAAAAATCGTTTATAGATTTTCCAGCTCACTTTTTCTATAAATAGAGTGTTAATTTCATGAAAATATTCATTAAGTCTATGATTTGTATTTTGTAAAGCATGGGCACTCCAATCAAACTCCTGAGTCAAAAGAACCAAGTGGCCTTCGTGGGAGAGGTTACCAATGAAAAAATTAAGAGGCTCTTGAAGATGAAGTGTGACATGACTATCATTGTGTTTAAGTGGGTGTTGGGGAGAGACTTTGTTATGGACTCGAATAATTATCGAGCTAATATGGACATCATTTCTCAATTTGTTACTTCCCTCTTGGACTTGAATGTCATGAAGTCGTGGATAGTGCAACTTTGTAGGGGCATGTTCTACAAAGAATATCTAATAGGCCTTGAAGAAGTTGTTATCATGGCAATCCCAAGCCTTGGCATACCCTTTGCCATGGACCTCTGTCGGCACGTGGATAACACTGAGATGGTGCCTTGACTTCCCTTGCTCTTTAGTTTCTGATGACTTTAGAACGACATCGCCAGCGAGCAAGGCCCGTTAGCTCTTTCCTCCTTCGTTTGAACAACGTTGAGCTAATTTACAATATAGAATGGATCACTGCCTTTGAGCAGTTGGTGTACAACCTTGACTGAGTGGTGATGAATGTCGACAACTGACCCCCGATCAATCATTGTAGAGCCGTGTGATGAGAATCCTATGACTATAAGTCCCAAGACCATTGAAGATATCACTGTGTTTTGCTTGTTGTGGCTTAGAGGTTAACAATTCATGCTACCCCATGCTATGAAATCCAACATTTTTGGATATAATGATGGATATTTCTTTTGGCTATTTTTGTGAAGAAGATTTCTATACTTCTGCTCCGAGCTCACGAGCTCCTTGAAAAAATAGGCCCTAGTGCCTTGAACTATATATAATTTTTGTCTCATAAATATAATGTAGCTTTTCATTGTCTT
>VDFB02107168.1:0-22692 GCA_007258455.2 Sequoia sempervirens
AAGATATTTTATTTGAAATTCACATTTTGGTGGTACAACTTCTCAAAGCCATAACCATTGACTTGAGTATCTGATTTGCTATTATAATATATCATTGAAAAGCTTGCAAAGAGATCTACAGTGTTAAAATATCAATAGATCATTTTGTCCACTTTTCAAGCTTCTACGAGGCTTTTGAGGTCTTCAAATTTGAGTTTGAAACTTTATTGGAGAAATTTCTCAAGACAAAAACTTCAATATCTCCCAAATGGATATTGAGATGATTCTTCTTCCGTTGGATTCATTTTTCAATTTCACTCATTGTAATTTTTTAAGTCAATACATTCCCATTTAGGTCAACTTACTAAAATAGAATGTGATTGTTTTTTCCATTTTTAGACTTCAGACTATCTTACACCCATTAAGTGTCATCATGAGACTAAAAAAATAAAGAAAATAAGGAAAAACAAATTTTTTGAGTGATGCAAGATTTCCCATACACCATTGGATGCTCCTGCGTCATTTTTTTTAATAAATAATATATATAAATGGTTTGAAATCATATATTTATATGCTTTTTGATGCCATGATTCAATAGTATGGTATAAATAATAAATTTTGTCATTTCATTATCAACATAGATGTTTTATCTAGTGCATCACCTTAGAGAAGTTTCTTTTGAGTAATAGTTTCTCTCACTTTTCCTCTACATAGTTTAAAATTTATGATCTTAAAAAGAGACAACTTCTAAAATCATAGAGGTTATCTTATAAATCAAGTCCCACATTTTTTTAAGTTTCCCATTGTTGGTGTCAATTTATTTATGAATTTAAAAACATCAACATGATCAAATCCTTTATAGAAAGGGATAAAATCTTCCTCAAATTTGTATGCATTATTCCTTTTAAAACCTAACTTTATTGATACCTAGTACAAATAAACAACTAGAAAATAGCTAATATACCAACGAGTCAATTTCCTTCTCTATTTCCATAAACAATAGGGCTATTACTTACTTCCAATTAGTTCCCTCAACTACCATCTCCATAATTAGAAAATTGACACACATATCATATTTGCCCATAAAATATTCATTATGTCATCGCAACACCCTCGATTGTCACCACATTTTTTTTGTCAAACAAGTAGTTAATGTTTTATTTTTTTATTGATCACATATATGAATTTTTTTCCTAAAAGACTGTTGCAAGTATGAAGGTGTTGTCCTTGATTTCAATAGAATGTCTACTGGCTTGTGTTGTCATTAATGTCAACTAAGTGTTGAGGAAGTTTATTGCATATGGAGGATATTGAGAAAATTGTGAAAAAGAGGAAAATAGTTTGTTGTAGGTTGTGCATGTATAGTTCAGATATTGAGGAAGTGTTGTGAGTACATGGAGCTATATTTTTGTTGCAATGTCTGAAAATAAGGTGGAATGAAGCAATGAGCTCTAAGATGATGTCTCTAGTTTCTAAGTGCTTTTGAGAAAATTTGATAAATAGAGTTGAATGTGTTGTGTAAGTGGTCAGAGTGTGCTTTGTTATTGTGTTATGTGTTTCTTCTGTATTGATGTTATGCCTATGAAAATCTTACAGGTTATTCAAGGTTGTTAGAGGTTTCTATATTCAGAATTTGGGTTTCTAGATCGTTGTACAGTGCGAGATATTTTCACCAGTGTGTGAACCAATTGTTTAGTGATGTTCTTTTTGGCCTGGGAGAAATGTATTTTCTCTGCATTTCTTCACTATCTGGCTTTAGGTCATGCGGATTTGGGAAGTTGCTTACAATGCTTTTATCTTTTTGTATTCAATGTTTTACTTGATCTAGTGCAGAACAAAGTGAGTTTCATTTATCAGTATGCGGATAAGGCTTACCAGTTGTTTTGAGTTGAAGTATTTGTATGATGCAAGTTTGGATGAAGTGTTTGATGAATCTTAAGTAGTTCATCGATTATTCTAGATAGTACTCAAGTGAATCTTTTTGTCTAAAAGTTTCAGATTGATTTACGGAAGCGTGTACTTAATGATCATGATGTTTGGCCTTGGTATTGGTCGACATTGTGTTAACACTACATGTGAGGCTTGTGAAAGTGTGTTGAGGTGTGTTGGGATCTATTTGGGTCCTGATTAAGGATTTATGTAGGTCACCCTCGTTCCTATCCACTGTGGGAATGTTTAGATGCCGACCTATTTTGAATTTGTAAATGTAACAAATAGTTGCTGACATTGTAGAAGGTTTTTGAGGATGAGGTTGATATAAATTAAGTGTAATGATGTTGTGGGATGCAAGAGAGAGAAGCAAGATATATGTGAGATCAATGCAAGCGATGTTTGTGATGTGAATTTGAGTAGAGCGATGTGAATTTCAGTGTTGGGGTTCCTGAAGGAAGTGAGCTTGAAGGCATATGGAATCTTTCATGCAAGACTGTGGATGTGTCTTGGTAATTGCAATGGATTCCTTGTTGCATTGAGAATTATTCTCTGTGTAACATTTCTCTTCTATCTTCTTGTATTCTTTCTATGGTAGTGAGCCCTGGCTATGAGCCTTTTTGGACAATATCTCCTATCATGGCAGTGAGCCCTGGCTATGAGCCTTTTTGGACAATATGTCCTATTCTAGCAATGAGCCCTTTTATATCAGTTTTGCTATTACTTATATTGTGAGCCATCCTCATCGTGGTTTTTCCCTCGTTGGTTTTTCCATGTAAATCCAGTGTTCATTTGTTTATGGTGTTGTGATTTCAATTTTCATTATCTACACTATTTAATTTCATACTAATAGAATAAAGGTTTAATGAATGCATGTGGATCTGATCACTGTTGAGGGTTTTGAAGATTTAACTTGCTACAACTAATTCACCCTCCCCTCTCAGTTGTCTTGTTCATTTCAACAAAGACAAGTCCATACTTTGCTACTTTTTATTTGAATATCAATAACTTGCCCTATTGACTTCATGATTTTGAACTCCATGTTTGATCAATGACCTAAATACATAAATATGTTGGATTGTCTATTACAAGTGATCAATATGTTGGTGCTAAAGACATTCTCTACAATCGTAAAATACTTTTGATAAAAGTAACCCAAGGAAACAAGTCATGCTATGAAATAAGTTAAGCTTTATAATCAAAACACAAGTAATTTGGCCAACTAACAAAAGTGTGAAACTCTCTTAATCTTTTGGCTCTACTTAGGCCAACGAGGTCATTCTTAGAGACCATGCAAGATAGTATTTAAAAATAAGATAATCAAACAACTTAACCACACCCTATGCAAAAGTATACTCTAAAGGGTTCTAGCTAACTATCCCTTAGGTTGACTTATCAATATTTTATAACATAGATCTCTAAACAAATAAATCACTATTAAGTTAAAATGCAACCATAGATGCAAAACCATATATATATCCCCAAGTATAAAACCCTTTGTACAATACCATACTTCATATGTAACCTGAAAACCTAGAATGTGCATACAACTTCAAAGGACATGCAAACAAATGTACATGCTCTCAAAGTAAGGATTTGGAAAAGGTAAGGATTTGCAAACAATCATGTAAGATCTCAAGATAAGAGGCAAATAAATTTCTTTCCCAATTCATAAATCAATAGATTATACATATATATGTGTATATGTTTGTGTATGTATTTTTGTGTGTATGTGTGTATGTGTGTGCATGTGTGTATGTGTTTGTGTATGTGCGTATGTGTGTATACTTATGTGTATGTGCATGTGGATATATGTGTTTTTATGTGTTTGTGTATGTGTGTGTATGTGTGTTTGTGTGTGTATGTATGCATGTACATGTATGTATGTATGTATGTATGTATGTATGTATGCATATGTACACAGTATACATATATTACATATATTTGTGGGTAGCCTTTATTGATAAGTGAACTAAGAATGGATCATTATGAACTATTGAAAGTTTTAAGAGTTTGATTCTTTTACTAGATGTTTTGGCTATCATATATTCAATTATTCATTGATGTTTTTTTTACTAGTGTTTCTAAATAAATCAATAGCTTGTCATTAGTCTTTTGGCTTTATACTAAACCTTGCATTGTTCACCATTATGAAAAATTAAAAATAGGTGTCCTCTAGCATCTTGCTCCTACACATGGCTAGAGATCAAGTATGGATCTATAACATGTTGGTTCATCCTCCCATGATCCGATGGACATTTTTGTGAAATAACTCATACTAACACTTCTTCTCCCACTATACCTCTATTTATTTCATTTTACATTGATTATATCCCACAAAATATCTATCATGGACCATTGTGCCATCCATGGTCATCCTTGTGATGGCATCTTTATTCATTTAGCAACTCAATATAAGATGTGCAAGGATTTTTATATGATCATATATTGTATCAAGATAGTTACACACATCTAGGTATTTATTTTAAGTGACTAACAATGTCCTTATTTCTATATTGGTATTTATAATATTGCCTCCTCAAGTTTGTAAAATTTTATTTTATAGCATTTCATCTTCTAATAGGTTTTCCATGTTACTCAAAAGGCCTTGATTACAATAGTTAAAGGTAGGGACTTCTATGTCAATCAATATTTGAAGTATGATCATGGAGATATAATTTTGAAAGTAAAGAAAAATGTATATGTACTCATTTTTAAGTCAAGTCAAATTTCAAACTTGATAACTATATAGAAACTCTAACTAAAGTTCTTTGTGATCTTAAGGACAAGGGGCCTTTCCTGAAAACTCCTAATCAAGATCTTAAGTATAAGCTCCAAGATTGGTTCAAATTTTATATTTATGCATTATACCAAAAGAACCAAGAACAAATTCAAAAAATAGACAAGGAGCACATGAATCCCTCTTCATTGCCTCAAGGCTTATCTAGAGAAAAATTAACCTTCAATTTTTTTCCTCCCCATAAGTGAAGCAAGAGTAACTTATTTCTCATCCTTCATATATACCAAAGCAAAGAAGGAATAATCTCTATCCTCTAAGGAGGAACAAGAAAGTAAGATTTGGCAATCCCAATATCACTTCTTCTAATGGCACCACCTCTATATGGGTCCTAAAGAAAAATGAAAACACTTCAAAGGAACAAACATATTCTACTCCAAAATTCAAGGACAAAAAACAAATGGTGCCACATTCATTCCTCATATATCAATTACATTCACCAAAAATGACATCATATTGATATTCATTTACTTAAGAGCATTACAAACCACACAATTGGGATGAATATTAAATTTATTAGAAGATGGTCCTTCCATTACCTTTGGTTGAGATTTAGAGATTTTATGCTCAACATATTTATCAAATGTATTATTTTGATGATGTCTCCCACTTTGAAGGGCACCATCCTTTATGGCATTGACCACTTTTCTACTATTGATGAGATATATTTCCATGATTATTCCATATGATTTCAATGCTTATGATTATTCTTGTTATGCTTTGCTAATATGATATTTTTCTAAGATGATTATTAGATTATGCATGATTACCATGCTCACACCTTGTGACTCTATTCTTATTCACATTATATACTAATATGAAGTTATTTATGTTACCTTCTTTTAGGATGATTAAACTTCTGTAACAAGTTTATCATGATTTAATAACTCATGTGCCTATATGTTCTAACATAATCCCTTGTCCAACATTCACGATTGCTTCCATAACACTAAATTTGGGGTTAATAATAGAGGTATATTGCTAACTATCATTATATATGCTTTCATGAATATACCCTTAGTATTGTTGGAATATTACATCAATAGTTAGTATTACATAATTAGTTTGTAGTTTATATTAGATTAAATAAATAAATTTTAGAATGTTAGTTAGTTGATAAATAAATAAGTTAGTTGTTAGTTTTGGGATTTTTTTTCCATAGGAGGTTATTCACAAGAAATGCAAGGCTATATTACCTAATGCAATGTAATGAAAATTATCAAATTCAAAAATTCAATAATATATTATTATGTATTGTTCTTTATCTACAACAATGGTTTGATCTGATTGAGTGATTTCTCTATCATTTTTCCACATCTTATGGTGTCACATGATGTTATTCTTACATTCCTTACACATTGTTATTGAGCTCTCTAAGATTAAATCAATTTAAAAATATTTTTCTACTCCCCTCCAAATTAATTGCATTATTTACATGCAACTAATTGAAGGGGGCATATACGGTCACTAAAGCTCTTTTCTTAAGTAAGATTATAGCAACCATCCCATAATCAAAGACTATTTCAAATAGTACCACATTACTTTTCCTACACAAAGGCAATATCTACTAGTTTGTTTCCTTATGTTATATTGTGTTCCACCGTAAGCAAAATATCTCTCATCCCTTTCCTTTTTTCTTTTGTTTTTTAATCATTGACAACATGGTTTTGTTTTAAATGCGTAAATGATGTTATTCATTGACTTGTTTTCTTCTATTTTTCAAGTTTCCAAGGTGGATCACTCATTCTAAAGACACGTTTTCCAAAAAGTGATGTATGAATCCTTTTTTTGAGTTGTTTAAATAAATTTACTATGATAGCTACTTGATTTTATTTTAACACACATTATCATGATAGTTCACATGTAAATCAAAGTAAGAGTAAATTTTATTAGTCAAAATTACATATATTGCACTTTTCCCCTTTGTTTTTTATTCTCATTAGTTAGGTTATCTTTATAAAATGAAATGCATATAAATAACACAATTTACCCTAATGGTTGGTACATGGTCCAAGCCCTACCTCTCTCCATCTTCACTCACTCTTAATGATTTGGTTTTAGTCTTGAAATTTATCTATTTCCTACCTTGGGTCAAATCTATGATTTATCAAAATGACCTAGGTCATATCTATATTTATAGTTAATTAAAATATTTTTTAAAATAAACTTATTAAATTTAAATTATATTTGTTACGTGTTTAAAATAGATTTAAAAATTAATCAAATAGTTATATATAATGTTTTATAAATAAAAATAAAAAATCGTATTTAAATATAAATCAAATTTATAAAAAAAATCATGCAAACTATATTTTAAGTATGGAAGCTTTTGTGCATTAAATTTTTTTGAAAATAAGAATATAATATCTTATTTATTGATGTTTCTATTTTTTAAGACATGATGGAGTTAGATTCAATTTTTATTAATTATAAAAAAAATTCTTTATTGTGATGACAATTTAATTAAAAAAATTTAAATAATTTTAAACTAATATTCTTTGTCGACAACAATTTAACTAATTGTTTTGAATAAATGAAGACAACTTCAATTTACTTTTATTTAATTTAAATATGTACTACTTCAAAATGACAAAAACACTAACAATTATAAATTCAACTATTTTTTTTATTTTTTATTTTTTTAAAAATCCGCTCCAAAAAAAAAACCCCTCCTTAAATAATGGCTAGGCTGAATGGAAGGACACATGTCACTCAGTATAGAAAAGCAAGCAGAGAGAGAGAATGAGGTTCGTTACTTACCCTCCACTTGCCTCCTTCTCCCACCCTGAGCGAGAACATATTTTTTCAAGGGCATCCTTCCATTTGTCGATCTCTTCTCTTTGGTATCGAACTGAATGCCCATAAAGTTTCAGGCATGGACAGATCTGTTGAAGAGCATACTTCCACCACTCAATCTCTTCTCTTTGGCATCGATCTGAATGTCTATAATGCTTTAGAAATGCTTGCTTGTACGGACTGGAGTCTCCTTGAGGATATCTAACGTGAGTTGGATCCACCTCATAGAAGAGAGGAATGATCAAGCCCTCTGTGTTCACCATTGTGGCAGCCTCCCTGAGACACCATGTTGAGTCTGCATAGCCTTTCGAAAATATAGGAATGCGTATGTCACTGCTCTCGATTGCTCTTTCCAAGTTCTCCCAAATCAGATCTCCCTTTTCCAATCTGTCGTCGTCCTTGTAGACATGCAGTCCTGCAGAGGAGAGAGCTTCAAAGAGACGATCAGCCAGAGTATTTCTCACATCTTTTCCCCTGAAACTCAGAAACACATGATATTCCTTGTTGTTTCGGAAAGGAATTTTGGTTGTGGGAGGCACGTATTCTTCCATCTTCAGAGTAGCCAACTATGAAGAACTCCAACTCGAACTCAAACAAAAAAATACTATGAAGAACTCGAACTCCTATCACACTTTCGGGTGCTCGGCAATTCTCTTTGTATAAAGCCAAGTCAAGCTGATTCCCACTTCACAGCTGTTTCCAATCCAATCATGTCAGATAAGCATAGAGTAGTTGATTTAGTGGCCGGCAATATCTTTAAATAAAAAAAATCTCCTTCACATGTTTCGATGACTACCTACCAATATTTAGAGATAGGCTAGTCAGGGTAAACGGGACCACTTTTATTTAATTTTCTTCTCCATCGTTTCTACTTTTTCTAATATTCTTTTCTGTATTCAGATAAAGTTTTTGCCATGTTCAATGACAGCGACTTTTTTTACATTGTACCGGTCATGTTATAACTACTTGTCATCTTCTGTGAGTGCGGGTACAGTCAGTGAGCACTTGATTTCGTGGCCGACAATATCTTTAAAAAAAGATCTCTCCATATGTTGTTCTCCATCATCTCCACTTCTTCTAATATACTTGTCCGTATTTTTGTTTTCTTTTATCTTTTTCAGTTTCACATGGGGTGCGAAATTCAAAAGGTAATTAACTTACAACACAAGCAATGCAGACGAAAAGAAGAGCAGTCATTGTCATATCATGTTCAAATGGTAGTCATTAGGTAGTATGTAAGTCCCTTCTCTTTTATTTTACATTAGATTTTATTTATTGGTCTTGAGCAGATATTATTCTAATGTAATTAGAATTGCATGTCTACTATTTTTTAATTATATTAAAAAAGAAATTATTTAGTTTTTATTAATATTAAAAAAATATCACTTAAAATAATATTAGTTATGGCACCCTGTGCAATGGGTAGTGGAAGAGGTGTGGAAGGTGAATTAGAGAAAAATTGGTTTATTTTTTGCACACATTTGTGTAATAAATGAGATCAATTGATAGGTCATTTAGAAAATGATTTTAATATTAGTATTAATTTTTTAAAATTTTTATTATAGAATAATATTATTATATATTTAAAATTAATTTTTTACTATAGTCTGGAAATTATGGCCAACATCCTAATAATGAGCACATTTAGATTTTAAAATCAAATGGAAATTAGAGCAAAGATCCTAATAATTGATGAATTTAGATTTTAAAATTACAGCATCCTTTACCCTACGTAGTTAAAGCCCGTAAGGCACGACCACGTGAAACATCTTTATGGCCAATGGGGTCCACAATAGGGAAAACAATATGACACTGGCTATGGTTTGTACCTACTGTGTCTGTGACGGTTTTGGTTTCCATACTTCCTGCTCTCTACAGGTCTTGCCGTCCTACTGCCGCTGTCCCATCACCTCCAAGTCCGGCACTCTTCACTCTGCAATGCAATAATTTTTGACTTACAAATTTTTTTTTTTTTATCATGTTTTAAACAATTAAAAAAGAATGGCATTTTACTAGATTAAATTTAAGAACATGGTATAATTAAACATGGTAAACCTTTTGTAATTTAATTTAATTTAATTTAATTATTGAGTTTTAATAAATTATTTTGACTTAACAAAAAAATAATAAAAAATAATTATGAAATTAAAAATATTAGTTTTATTATATAAAGGATTAATTAAAAATAGTTAAAATAGTTTTATTTAACTTAAAGTAAAAAAAACATAATGTGTTTTATATTATTTAGAAACGATTTAAATTTAATTTATATAATTTTTTAAAAGTATTTTAAAGTTTAAATTAAGTATAATTTTTTTATAATTTAACACATTTTATTATAAATATTATTAAATATAAATTAAAAGAATTATCATTATAATTAAATATTTGAATATTAAACTATTAAATAAATTGGTTTAATTCTTATAAATTAAGTGTATCTTTTATAAAAAATACTTAAATCATTTAAATTTTTATTCTAACTAGTTTTTCTTTTATATTCTTAGTTTATAAAAGAATTATAAGTATTAAATTTATAAGAATTATAAGAACTATACTATTACTATTATCTTAATAAGTTTAATATGTGATTATATTTAAACTTTTAAAGAAGTATAATATATTTGTTGCAACACTAAATACTATTATCTAAAATAATTTAAGGATTTATACAATGCAAAACTTTATATTAATTAATACTAAATACTTAATACTACTTTTACTATTTTAATATAATATAAATTTTAAGAATGAGTTATATAAGATTTAGTGTTGCAACAAATATAAATAAAATCACTAAATAAGATAGTATTAACTTTTTTAAAAATAATAAAACCTATAAATACAAAAAATTAAAATAAAATTAAAACATTTTTTAAAAATTATTCAAAATGCTTAGAATTATTAAACAGAGTAAAATGCTATGGAGGCCACAATTGACAAACTGCGGCTAATTGTTTTGTTATTAGCCCGTACCCACCAATCTACTATCTGTAGCATCCAAGTCCGCTGGGAGAAAATAGCAAGTAGGATATTAATGTGGGACGTGCCAAATTTATCCCAACCACTAGGTAGATTTAAATGGTTGTCCATAATCAACTTGGAATAAATTTATATTGTAATCAACCTTTTATTTAATTTTAATAAAATAAAATTATTATGTTAAAAAGAGATCTCAATGGACATTAATTTCATAGATTGCAAATAAATATTTTTAATAGATTTTAAACATAAATATCTAGTTTTTAAAAAAATCTAAAAACTAAAACATTAATTCCAAAAATAATATTTTTAAACTTATTAAAATTGTAATATCTAGATATTAGGTAGATATTAAGTAGATCTATAGAAAATTGCATAAATTTAATAATTCCTTAACATGCATTTTTGCCCAGTAGATAGAAATTTGAATACCAATAGTTAGTGTATTAAAATCTAAAAACTAGATATTACACTAGTTAATTTATTCCAAATTGATTATGGACAACCATTTAAATCTACCTTTTAGGCATAGATTTTTATTTTTTAGGTTTTAAACTAAAAAACCATTTAGTGTAATATCTAGTACACTAAAAAATATAGATAATAATATTTTTGAACATGTATTTCACATGCAAATTTGAAACACTAAAATTTAAATCCTAGTCATTTTTATTTGATATTGTTTTGTTATGTTTATAAGGAAATAAAATATTCTTGTATAAATATTTAAGGTAAAAAAAAAGGTAAAATGCATAATAATAGTGGTTAGTGGGAAGGGAGTTAGTTTGAAACCATTATGAAATTTTAAATTTCAAATGGATCTTTTGGAGGTGCAAAACTAACAAAAACAATATTTAAAACAATACAAAAATAGTATTTCAAATAAAATGGTAAATAATAAAAATAGTATTTTAATTAATGTTCAATAATATTTAAAGTTTACACTATTTAAAACCTATTAATTTTTATAACTATAATACTATTATTGGTTTAAATCAACTAAAACAATAATAAAAGGAATTTTTTTTAGTTTAATAATTCCCTTATTAACTTTCCCTTATTTTATCAATAGTTAACTAATATTAAATTCCCTTAATATTACTATTAAGGTTTAGTTAATAATAGGGAATTATTATTTTATAGAGAAATAATAGGAGTTAGATATTATTTTTATATTGGTTAGTGAACTAATATAAAAATAATATCTAACTAAAAAAATAGGAAATATTTTCCTTATAATAACCTTTATTTTACTATTTTCCTTAAAATACTACTTATAAATCTATAGTTATGTACTATAATAGATAAAATTAAAATTATTAGTTTAATATTAGATTAAAAAGAAATAAAAAAATTAACTAAAAAATATTGAAATTAAAATTAAAATAGGTTAGTTATTTAAATGTACTACTTTTAATAATAGTAAAAAGTAATTTAATATTTAGGTGAATTATTTCCTATTTTTATTATAGTAAAATAAAGGTTATTATAAGGAAAATATTCCCTATATTAGTTTATTATCTACTAAACTATTTTTTAATTTGATATTTTATATTATAAGGAAAATATTAAATTTTATAATAGATATTTTTTTGAATTAGATTAAGGTTTAGTTATATCAAACCTATAGGGTAATAATATATTAAAATATTTTAAGCTATAGGGTAAAATATTTAATATTAAGGTTTAGTTAATAATAGGGAATTATTATTTTATAGGAAATAATAGGAAATAATAACTTATATAATAGAAAATAGTTAACTAACATTAATTAAAGGAATTTAAATTTTTAAAAGGTATAATTCCCTTTTATTAATATTATTAAACTCCCTTTATATTAATAGTGTAGTGGTTAGCAATACTACATTTAGATTAAATAAAGTATAATAAATAGTTTATTTTTGTTTTACTATTTAATATTTAAATTAAATTACTTTTAAAAGTGTATTAGGATTTTTTTATTTTTGGAATTGGTGTATTATAGATTTTTTTTGCTAATAATTTTAATTTTTAATTTCTTTTTAATTTTTGGAATTGGTAAATAATTCTGGGTAAATAAAAATAGTTTATCAAATAAAAAATAATACTTATAAATCTTTAAAAGATCTATAATACACCAATTCTAAAAATTAAAAAGAAATAAAAAAAATTAAAATTATTAACAAAAACAAATCTATAATACACCAATTCCAAAAATTAAAAAGAAATTAAAAAATTAACTAAAAATACATAATAGTTTTAATCCCCTAGTTTTTAAAACATATAATAAAAAATTAAAAAAGAAATTAATGCACTTTTTAAATATGTTTTAAAAAAAAGGAAAAATCTATAGACATTGCCCAGCAGATCTCGGCAACCACAGATCTCAATGGGCATTGATTGCAGAGGGCAGGACAGCAAGGTGATTACAATGTAGGTGATGGGTGACAGGTCCAGCAGGACAGAAGAGTTGGAGACAACGCTAGCAGCAAGTACAGGTACAAACCGTTAGCAATGGCTTGCAGGGGCTTGCACGGGTGCGAATGCCCATGATGCATGATGCTTATCAGTGCAAATTGTCACCCCCATAGACATTGCCAAACAATATTCCCCATGGTTAAAGATTTAGATGACGACCTTTTGAATTGCACTTGACGTTAAAATTCTTGGGCAATTAATTGACCTCTACCCTACAAATTACGTCTATTGACAGAATTCTTGTGTAGTGTGTAGGACGATTAATTCCAATATAGGATGGTAGATTGATCCGTGACAAAGACGAAAGCAGTGTTTGGAAGAGTAGAGAATTGGCAAGAAGAATCCCATGTAACATAGAAAATGGCCATGATGGTGGAGCCTGGAGATAGTCAATTCTTCTCCATCACACCAGAATAATGACAAGGTTAATTCCTCTCATTTTATATCTTCTGCAATGTCAATCATTCTGTATGTTTGCGCAAAAAAGAATCCTCCGCTGCCTCCTGCTGAAACGGAGGAGGATGCTAAGAAGCACAAGAAACGGTCGAAGAATTGGACGAGGGTCGAAACTCTAAAGCTGATTAAACTACGGAGTGATTTGGAGCCTTGGTTTTCCCGTAGCGGAAGAAAGATAGAATTGTGAGACGAAATACTAGAGTCTCTACATAAGGAGCACTTCTCAAGGGACGCACAGCAGTGCAGGGACAAATGGGAGGAATTAATGGCCAGCTTTAAAGATGTCAAGGAGGGCTTGAAAGACAGCAACAAAAACCCTTACTACAATGATCTTCACCCTTTGGTTTCAGCTAAGTCTTTGTGCAGGGGAAAGGATTTTAAAAAGGAGATTATGACACGAGCTACCAAGATGGTAACAGTGGTATTCATTTCCATGGTCTGTTCAGTGCCAACTTTGCTGGTAGGAATTTGCGCCTCTCCATAATTAATGTGGCGGTAGTACAACAGTGTCTGTGTGAATCAACGACTCACAATGGTTCCTCTGTCAACCAGGAGCTATCTTTCTTTTTCCACCATCCATGGGAAAAATGAGCTCTCAAAGTTCATATAGGACACGCCTTCGGCATAAAAAGTGTCATTTATCTTGAATATCATTGGTTTAATGTTTTGAACTATTATTTTACACTTTATCTAAACTAAAAAATGAATAATTTTACATTACTTAAATATGAACTTTGATAAATATGAATATAGAAATTAAAAGACAACATATAATAAATTTGTAATGATAGATACCAAATAGAAATACCATAGTATAATTGAACAAAGACTTGTTAATTTTTTAATTGTAGATCCAATATGAATTATGGAAACATGTTACTCTTAATCATTTGTAGTGTTAATTTATGTTTGACAATGATTACAAAGTTCTCTCCCCCCACATTTTAGTAGTCTCATGGAAATATTTGTTGATTTTTTACTATCTTAGGGTTGGATTTGATGGCACGATTCAAAGACTTAGCCTTTTTTATTTTATTTATTTCCTTCTTTTTGTGAAGGTTAATTCCAAAGCCCTAGAGAATAGAAAAATATTGATTCTTCTAGAAGTGTTGGTCATATTTTTTAGAACATAAAACTATCATGCATCGAGAGCCCTCTTTTTCTCATTGTTGGTGTTGACTATCTATAAATTGGACTAGTTCTTATTCCTATTAGATTCAATCATATGATTGTTACAATTGCCTACTTCTACCAACTAGACTACATCACCTATTAGATTTTTTTTCACAATTATGCTTGCATGTAGACATCCTAATAAACATGGCATAGCATTTAAGACTTGAGCCTCGTCATCTCAAAAATAAATAAAAGAGTGGGTATGGCATATATGAGCTCTTACAAGGAGTTTGTTGTATTCCCCTTTCCTGCTAAAAGGCCATAATGATTCACAACCAATGAATCCATCTTGTTCTTCATTTCTAATTTGTATGAAAAAAATGGTGTTAGCATGTAAATATACACTATTAACTTCAAGAACCCTATTCAACTTTGTAGCTAAGAGCGAAGAGTTTCTATATTATCCAAACTCATTTATTACATGTACTAGATGCAAGGACTTATCATAACATCTAATGAGTTGTTACATCTTAAATTTTAATTTAATCTTAAGGTCTTACAAATTGAAGAATGAATACATTCTTCTAAAAAATCAAGAACAATACATTGTACATGATCTGTTTGCAATAACATAATTTTATTAAAAATTATTTTATCATGAGAAACAACTCTTATAGAGTTTAGTAGGGCACTGTGAGATGTCTAAACTCTTTCCAATGTTTCAACAAATAGGCTTGAAGCTTTAGTACATCCTTGCAAAAGACGTTCCATAAATCCCCACCATATACAACCTTTGAGTTGATTCCTTTATTGTAAATCATTTCTTTTCTCTTTTTGCACATTGTATAAGCTTTTATTGTCATGCTTTCCTCATCTATTTTTACCCAAGTAAGAATTCTTATTTTTAGTCATATTTAGATCGTGCCCCTCCAAGTCCTCAAATACTACAATAGATTCAAAAGTAGTGGTTGTAGACACCTAAAATTGACACATAGGCATTACTTGAACATTTCTTCTATAATTAATTGAATACAACCCTACTTATTCAATTAATTATCTCATTCCCATATTCTTACAATTAAATAATATTTTATTATTTAATTAATAAAATCACTATTCATCACTATTCACTCGCACCTATTTCTAGCCTAAATCATTTAATCATCCTCCTTCCATAGTTTATACCTTAGGTACAAATAAGTCCAATTATTTATTTATCTAAATGTGCACATCCTCATCCCAAAAATTAAATAAATATATTACTTATTTAATTTACCTATTTTCCTCCACATTTCATTAAGTGGGTTAATCCAATTAATCCCTTAATCCCCCACTTGCACATACCTAGCCTTAGTCCCAACCCCCCTCAAAGTATGCACATCCTCCAAGCTTAACTAAATCGGATCTCCCTTTTCCAATCTATCGTCATTCTTATAGACATGCATTCCTATAGCAGTGAGAGCTTGAAAGAGATGATCAACCAGAGTATTTCTCACATATTCTCCCCTGAAACTTAGAAACACATGATACTCCTTATCGTTTCAAAAAGGAATTTTTGTTGTGGGAGGCGTGTATTCTACCATCTTCAGAGTTGCAACTGAAAAAGAATGATAGAGAGGATTGAACCCAAACAACTATGAATAACTCGAAACAAAAACTCTGAAGAACTCGAACTCCTATATCACACATGTTAGGAAATTCTCTTTGTATAAAGTTGATTCCCCACTTTACAATTGTTTCCAATCCAATCATGTCTACTTCTAAATTTGTTTAATTAAATTATTTTTTGCCCTGATCAATCAAGTTGCTCAATGACAACCAAGTTTTTTAATTATCCCACCAGTCGTGTTAATATATTATCTTCAATGAGTGCGAGTACAATCAATCGAGTATTAAACTATGAAAATCTTGAACTCCTATCACACATACCGGTGCTAGGCAATTATGTTTGTATAAATCCAAGTCAAGTTGTAGGTGTGTAGAAGAGATTCCCCACTTTACAACCATTTCCAATCCAATCATGTCTACTTGTAGATTACTTTATGCCCCAGTCAGATCAAGTTTTTTCCATGTTCAATGATAGCCAAGTTTTTTTCATTCCACCGGTCATTTTAACTTCTTGTCATCTTCAATGAGTGCGAGTACAGTCAGTGAGTATTTGATTTAGTGGTCGACAATATCTTTTAAAAAAGATCTCTTCACATGGTTGACATAGAGTGATGGCAAACAGGACCACTTTTATTGAATTTTCTTGTCCATCATCTCTACTTTTTCTAATATGAACTTTGAGAATATGAATAAAAAGTAAAATTATAATATATAATAAATTTGTAATGATAGATATCAAATAGATGTTTTGGACTATTATTATGGATCTTAGCTAAATCAATATATAATAAATTTGTAATGATAGATACTAAATAGATGTTTTGGACTATTATTATGGATTTTAGTTAAATTTAAAAATTATTTTTTATATTAATTAAATATGAACTTTGAAAATATAAATATAAAAATAAAACTACAATATCTAATAAATTTGTAATGATAGATACCAAATAAAAATACCATAGTGGATTTGATGATAAGATTTAGTACTATTTTTAATTGCAGATCCAATAAGGATTATGGAAACATGTTACTCTTAACTATTTGATAAAATGTTTGTTTGTTTTGACACCTTCAAATTATGTTTTCACCTTTGAAAAAGAGTTTTTAGCACTCAATAAGGTTTTCAAAACTTTAATCTTGTCAAAAGTGTTAAAAAGGCCTTATTATTCTACCAAGTCCACATTGCATGTGTTTGGAGAGATTTTTGTTAATGAAAATTTTGAGTTTCATTAAAAGAGGTCAACCACTTTAAGGTTTCCTCTTGCTTTGGGTCTCATTTGTTGTGTTTGTAGCTTTTCACGATAGCTAGGAGTATCAACAAGCTTTAATGGAGGGCTCAAGTGAGAGACTATCGGTTTTTAATGATCTTGTTTTCAGTTAATGAAAGAGAAGTGCATGCCACATGTATATAGTTGTTGTTTCCTTTTTCAATACCTTGAAAAGCTATGATATGGGAGTTGCTTGTATGGAAATGTCCAAGGTGGAAAGAAAATGTGTCAAAATGGTTGAAGGAGCCCCAAGGGTTGTTATTTCTAGCTCATGCAGAAATATACATGTGGATTTTCAAGATCAAAGAAAGTCTTCTATTTCTTTGGTTTCATTTCCATTATCTTGATTTGTTCGTACTCACCATTATAGAATGGATTTTAATGAGAATCCTATTGTAATTTTGGGAAGACACATTCATGATAATACAATAGAGACATTCTATGATAGTCATTCTAAGGAGATAGAGATATGATAGAAAGTTGATGGAGGAGGCTCTATGTTTGATTATTGAAGCCCTTGTTATTGTTAAAACCCTCATGAAAATCCATACCAAGTACTATCTTTTTCCTACCTAGGAATGGGTTTTCTTGAGCACTATCAAAATTATTGATACCCTAGCCTAGTAATAAGTGTTAGATTTGGTTGTGAAACCACCCAAGATCAAAGTGACTGAAGGAAAGCAAGACAAAAACCCAGAGATGAACAAAACTCGGCACTCTCCTAGCATTGAACTAGACTCACAATTTGAGCTAGTGTTCTCATTAGCATAGGGAGAGGTGAGGGCTTGTTTATATAAAAAAATATAGGCATATAAAACCAAGAGGAATAATAACTCCCCTTAACCCATAATAGGTGGGAGGTTTTACCTACTTGGTAAATGCCAAATACATGGTTATGCCAACTCAGGTAAAGATAGAAAATGGTTATGGGGAGGTGGCAAATAAGTCCAAAAGAGAGTGTGACATTCAACTACCCAAAGGTGGGTGTGAATGACACATGTGATTGTAGGATTATGCCACATGTCCTCCTCCTAACCATTATAATATAACCTAAGCAAGCTTAATAATGTGTATAGGAAAAATAAATATTCCCTAACATGAAGAAAATAAAAAACCTACACCAACACCCCCCCTTAAGCATAGTTTAGGTGGGTGAGAAGACACAAAGATGCAAATATGGGTCCCAACTACTAGGCCATGTTAGGTACCCATGTACAAATTTCTCTCTCACAAATGGAGTAAAGGAGAAAACCCAATGGGACAAAACTCCTCCCCAAACGAGAGTAAAGAAAACAAATTTCCCAACACAAGAAGAATCCCATGCAAGGAAGAAGTCCCCTCCAAAATAGAAAGGATAGGAAAAACCAAGTAGTCTTCCCCAAAGTAGTCAACTGTGCAAATGGCTGAAGCTCGAAACTGAATGTAGAACATGGTCCACGATCATCGAACAATGTTCCTCCCCTTAGGAAGAAACAAAACCAAAGGTGTATGAAGAATGCCTTTCCATTCCTGAAATGAATGTGAGGGAAGAAAGCTCAAAAAGTATGAAGTCTCTGAAAAATGCTCATTTGTATCCATGTCGATACTAAAAACTGCCACCACCAAATCAAGCGTTCTAGGCCACACTGATGAAGATGAAAATCCAAAACCTAGTAGAGATGTGTGTAGAACAAAATCCAAAAACTCAACTACCTCCTCTGAAGACAAAGATGCCTCCAAATGTTTCTCAAAAGTATCCACACTCATGTCAAACTGTGATGAATGATCATGTGGAGAATGAACAAGAGGATCCAAACGTTCCTCCATAAAAACTAAAGAAGAATCAACTTCATCAAAGAGAAGATGGATGTCATGAATAGTGTCTCCCAAGTTTGAAATATGAGACTCTATGAACAAACCTGCAATGTCTATCAAGTAGTCATCCCAAGCAACTATATCTAGAAGACGATGTCGATCTTGTTGCATTGAATCACAAGTAACCATGAATGTAACACAAGTATCCTTAGAAGCAACAGTCGATAGAGGAGAAGGAATGTAAGGCTCAATAACTAGATCTAATGTGAGAATACCAAGATTCAAATAGCCAAAATTCTCCTCAAAATCAAATGTCACACAAGGAGTGTGATCAGTAGCCAAAGGATCAAAACCATCATCAGGTGCAAAGTCTGAAAAGGTATACAACCGAGATTCATGATCAACTATCCCAGTAGCAATTATCTCTTTGCTCTCCAAGTCTTTGATGATAACTGAATCAGGTGTGAATTCCACAATCTTCCTTGCTCCACCATGAGTTATCTAATAGATGGAAAGAAGATTATTTGTCAGGTGAGGTACACACAAAACATCATTGAAGGTGCCATCCCCAATATCAATAGAACCCTTCCCAATTACACTCATGTAAATATTGTTACACATTGGAATAGGTGGCATAGCACAAGGCTTAAAAGAAGAGAACATCTAGACTGTGAAGAAGCCATATGATGAAAAGCTCTAGAATCTAGGAGCCATTTCCCTAATTCATGACTTGTAGAAGCACAAAGAGCTTTACCTTTATTTTTCTTAGAATCAAAAGCAAATCCTACATGACCTTTATCCTTACTAGATCCTAATTGTTTGGAATGTGAAGAAGAAGAAGAAGTAGACTGAGACATTCTAGAAGGTAGATCAATGTTGTTCTTTTTAAGAAGATGTTTTAGTTCATCAATATCCTTCTTATAACAAGAATGTTCTTCATGTCCAGTCCTCTTGCAATATGAACAAGTAGACTTCTCCTTCTTAGATGAGTCCTCCCTTGTAGAGGATTTGTGTTGTGCTTGATCTGTGTGTGGATTTTTCTTAGATTTCTTTTGTTTCTTGTCAGATTGTCCTGACTCTTTTTGTCCCTTAGGCTGACTAGCCAACAAGGCTTGAGTCTATGATGGCTTTATGAGACCCATAGAAAGAAGCTTTTTTTGTTCATGCATTAACATCTCAGAAAAAGATGCAAATGAAGGCATAGTATATGCAAATCCCATAGTCAGTCTATGAGTATGAAAGCTAGAAACAAAAGCTGCAAATTCAGGACCAAGTTTATTCAATGTATTATAGATTAACTGAATGTCCTTTTTATCAATACCACAAGCTTTACATTGTGCTCTCAAATCATTGACCTTAGTAATATAATCCTGGATGTTGCCAAAGTTCTTTGGATCAAGGCTCATTAGTTCATTTTCAATCTAATGACCTTTGATTTCATCTGTTGTACCATACAAAGATTTTAACTTTTCCCAAGCTTCATGTGAATTTGTACAAGATTCAATTTGAAACATAAGATCAAGGGAAAAAAAACTACGAAGACATCCAAGAGCTTTTGTATGTTCAAGCATCCATTTTATCTTTTCCTTAGCATCTATAGATTCAACTACCTTGTTTTCAACATATGGAGTATACCCAAGTTGCATTAAAGCATTCCATGCATGTTGATGCCATGTTGCATAATTATAAGGTGTTAGCAAAGGAACCTTAGAATGATCCATGTGTGAAGGAAAAGTAGAGCACAAGTGAACAGATCAAAAACACACACACACAAAGAGATACCCCCCATTTTTCACTCAATTAAGAATCCTCCCAACAAAAAATGATTTGGAACTTTATAAATCAGTGTGTTTGCAATGTTGGAGTTGTTTTCCAGAGTTTTACAAATGTCTAAAATAGACCCAAATACTGAAAGTACAATAAAATATTAGAATGAGAACCTAAAAATAGCACCAATTTGTAGTGATTGGAAAAATATCAACTTTCAAAAAAAGAATCATCTCGATTCGAGGTCATATGTGAAAGTTATAGCCGTTTAAAGTTTCAAAAACGAGAACTATCCTTCAAATCTGCTGATAAAACTGATTTTATTGAAAATCCAGATCACTTGAGAAAAAATAAATTAGACCACTGTAAATATCACAAAATTTTACCCCAAATCAAAAAAAATTGCGCTAAAAAACACCTCTATATGACTAAGAACGAGCCCTTTGAAGTTCAGATGCAAAACTGAAAATCTCAATGGTGAGGGGTCCAAAATTTGAAAAATCAACACCTCCGCCAAATTTAGCTGAGCTTCTGCTATATTTGGAGACTTGTCAATATAGTTGCAATGGCACTAAATTGAAAATGCTGCCAAATCTAGAGAAGTACCAGAAAAAAATATAACTCTTCCAAATTAGTGGAATCGCCAAAAGTACACCAAATGTAGCAGAACTGCCAAATGTGGCACAAAAGCCGAGGATGAGGTACAGTATGGACTTTTGACGCAGAAGTAGCTACAGTGGGCGCAGAAAATGATGAAAAAAATTTGTTTTTGAATTTTTTGAAATTTTTTAATACTAATTTTTAGTTTTCTTTATAATTTTTTTTAAAAAAACCTTTAAAGGAAAGGTTCGAACCCCTATAGAAAATGTATGTGGGCTATTAAATAAACTCATGCTTATAAGAAGAACACTTATGGCTGTGTAAAGGTACGGCTGCACAGCAGCAAGGTGCTGGTACGTACCTGTACAGGTACCCTTATTTTGTTGACTTTTTGATTTTTTATATATTTTCTTTGAATTTTTCAAAAAAAATTAGTTTTTACAAATTTTTCAATTTAAAAAACTGTGAATTTGATTTTTCCAAAATAATAATTTTTTTGATAAAGCAAAAAATTATAATTGAAAAAAATAGAATATATCTGTATTGTACTTTCTACAAGTGCGTTGTACAACTCTATCTGTTTAAAAAAAAAGTCCCAAAAATGACTTTCTCCAAATTTAACAAATTGGCAGTGGATCTTTAGGTTTTGACACCTTCTGAGCACGATGGCGAGGTCCGTTTGGGCTGAAAATGCTCCAAAAGTTCAGCTACCTTTAGGAACCTCTCTAAAAACCTCTATTTCAATCCTTCACAGGTCTCACACCCAATGTCCGATTTGGACAAAATAAAAGTCAATTTTGACTTTTTCGGCTGCTCTGAACTCAATGGTGGGCTCAAAATATCTTCAGAAAGCTCCTAAATACCTACAAAAAAATGCAATAGAAAAGAACCCCCTAGAAACTGAGATCTCTATCAAGCATTTTTGCTTCTCCAAGTCATCATCGGATGCAAGAGAAGAGCATACTTTGCTTTCAATAATGGATTAGACAAACTGCTAACCTACAACTCACAACCAGCTCTGATACCATGTTAGATTTGGTTGTGAAACCACCCAAGATCAAAGTGACTGAAGGAAAGCAAGACAAAAACCCAGAGATGAACAAAATTCAGCACTCTCCTAGCATTGAACTAGACTCACAA